>JAABOM020101840.1:0-26146 GCA_011800125.2 Solanum clarkiae | reverse complement strand
AATGGGCAATAATTTTTTTACTTTTTATAAAGCTTTTTAAATTAATATGTAACATAAAAATTTATATTTAAAAATATATATTGCAATTTAATTTATCAACAAACACATCAATCACATATCTAGAGATATCTATAAATGTAACACATAAATATTTGTCACCTCTAATCTTTTGAAATGTGTAACTTCTAAATTATAATAAAGGCCATAATTTAAATTCAATAACATTTTTCAAAAATTTTGATATTAGAAAGGAATTGAAACATAATAAATATACCAAAAACACATTAGTGAAATATTAAATAATAAATTTGCACACATATGTTTGTAAGATTTGAAATTTATTTTATTAAACTAAATAGACTATAAATCTTAACACATCAAAAATTATATCAATGAGTTAAATAAACATAAGCAATAGAATTTTTATCTTGAAAAATATTAGCCACAAATAACATTATTTGTTAACTAACTATCAAACTCAAATAAAACATTCATTCAATTTTTCCTTATAAATTTCACAAGAATTAAATTGCACTAAATTTATATCATGTACCACCTCATATTATGCCAATATATGTGGAGATTTAAGAAGAGTCTTTCATTCTATTTCATTCTAAGAACTTGAATATATAGTTCTAGAATTAATAGCATATATAAATTATTCTTCTCCTATTTGGGTGTAGAATACAAAAAATATTGGTTCACAAAATATGTTCAATAACATCAAAGTTGAACTCTCAATCTTTCAATTCCACATATTAGCCACAAGATTCACTTGAGAAAAGATCACAATAATTTATATCATCCGCTAGCACAAGTTTAATTTTTCAGTGAGATTCTCATTTCTCAAAATCTCCTTATATTGGCTTAACTTGTCACGCACAAATTATTAAAACTCTGAACTTATAGCATACCTTATTAGCTTTTCAACATTACGGAATTTTCATCTACTAAAGGTAAAATTTAGCAACTGTCCTCGGCATCATGCTTAACATTCGCCTGAACACAAACTTCATATCTACAAATTTCTCATGAAGAATTTTGATTATAATGAATAGAAATATGGCAATCAAAATGTCTATCTATAAATTTCTCTAGATCTCTCTTGTTAATTAGTAAGCCAAAGAAGAAACAACCCAAAAAAAATAAATCTTCATAATAATTAATATTGAGCACAAATTAAAATTGTTTTCACGAGTAAGGCAACAATTAATAATAACTTTTTTCCTTTACTTACCCAACTAATTATGTTTCCATCTACAAAGTTTTTGACTTGCACACACACATATATCACATTTATAATATAGTTCATTATTCGATAATTATTTCATCGGAGTGATCAAATCAATTCCAGTACTGAACAAGTTAATGGACAACAAAGGATATCAAGAATTTTGAGCACATACCTTTACCTTCTTTGGAAACAAAATGGAGGAATAACCTTATACTTATGGTGGAATTAGAGGAATTAGTGGAGTAGCATCAACATGTCTGTAATTAATTTTCCATAAGATTATTGTGGAAATATCCTTAAGATTGTTGTAAATCTTACGGAAAATACTTCATCTTCATGAACACGAATGCCGTCATGATCATGAAACCTTCATCACGAACACTTGTAAGGAATTCTTATAGCTTGAGACATGTCAAAAAGACACTGTCCTTAAGGATATTTCACCCTTTATATGTGTATCCCTCAGGATTCAATAAACTCTTCTAATATAAAACTAAGAGCCAGAATCTAACAAAGATTTTTAAATAATATAAACCCAACATTAACTATAGATAATATAGAAGGAAGAGAGTTTTCTTTTTCTCAAAATCCACTTTCTATAGGATTAGATAATAATATAATCTAATATTTTTTTTCTTCACCTCATCAAGAAGAATATATATAGCAAAATTATTTGCCAACATACACAAATGAGTATAAATTCATTCTTTAAGTGAAAGGATTAAAGTCATTGTAAAGGAAGCTAATCATTTTCATTAATGTAATACCTCATAATGAAAATAACCGTTTCAACCGTTATAAATTTGGCACAAATCAAAGATTAATTTTTGAGATAATAAAAGAATATGAAGACTCGTTTAACAAAAACTATATTTAACAATATGAATACTTCTTTTTGAGAAACTAGAAACAGTTTTTCCCATGACAACTAATGCGATAGCCGAATCTAGTGCTAAGCTCGTTCATGATTATGTGTATAAGATCTAACAAGTTGTGTAACATCTAATTCACCTCGCAGTCCCTCTTAACGTCTACGTATAAACCCTTGTTGTTTATCCCGAAATACTTTCACCTTTCGGTCTCAAGTACTTAGACTAGGTTAAAAATCTCAAATTTCTGTCATAGGACTCTTTTCCTAATCAAAACATCTCTTTCGGGCATGCAAAGAATAAAGACTTACTCTAATGCATCGACTCATCAAGGAAGAAATTACAAAGAAAATTACTACGATATATATGCTAATCAATCCCGAGATTTACCCTATATTTGCCTATCTTATTGATTTGTCATGGTTCCCACAGCCTAGTTGTGGGTTTAGCATAACATATTCAAGAAATAAAACTCGCAATGATACAAGGAATTCATAATAGAAGATTTACTATTAAAGAATCGATAAATCCAAAAGTTACAAGATTGAATTGGATAAGCAAAATCCCAAAATCTTGTGAAATCTCTAAGAAAAATAATATTTTTCAATGTTTTCTAGTTCTAGCAATCCAAGACTAACTGAAAATGAAATAAAATAACTATTTATATATAAAGAAAACCTAATCCTAATTAAAATAAGAAAAATCCATCGGCATGGACACGATTCACCAAATGGTCTGTGTGAAGGTAAACAGACCATTTGACGGTCCGTTTGGTTGCACTTCGTTTTTTCTCCAACAATATCTTCATGCGCCAGTAGACGATCCATGCAAGTCCGGACGGTCTGTGAAACGGGCCATCTCCTTAGCCTTAATGTTTTCCAACTCTCCTTCGATGTCACGAACGCAGTCACAGATCGTGGTTGGTCAGACGACCCATGACACGTCCAATCTCCCCTCACTTAGCGCAGAATCTTCAACTTTCGACGGTATGCAATCACGTCACCTCGATGGCTGGTGCAACGGTCCATGTCACTCCAGACGGCCCGTTTAGTGCATCGTCTGGCACCTCTTAACCCATTTTGCTTGGTTTTCAATGGTGATACCTTCACGTTAATTTGACGTCCAACACACGACCCGTCTTATTGCTCACGACCCATGAAATGCGTCGTCATGCTTGCCTTGGCCAGTTTGCACAGCACGCCACCCCATATGGCCAAGTGTGAGGCTAAGAAGGACCTCACGACTTGTGGGAAGTCACACGAGCCGTGGAGGTCCACGTGGACCCTCACTTTGCCTCCATCCTTCTCTAGTTGCCTGGGCCACTTCAAAATAACCATATTTTGGCCTCTTCTCCTTCATTTTATCTTTATTCATCCTTGCATCCATGCCTCAATAATTTTCCTAAAAAATAACAAAAACACACATCAAAACAACACGTTTGCTTGAGAACTTGCAAAAATTTTTTGTTTAAAGCTTTATAAAAGTCGTATTTCTACAACTCATCAACATCCTCAACTTACAATGATTGCTTGTCCCTTAGCAATAAACACTCAACAAAACAATGCATAAACATAAGTGCTCACTCAGATTATGGATCGCCCCACAATTTTCAATAATATGCCCAGCTAACAAGTTTAGGAATGTGCTAACACTCCAAACGGACCCAGAAAGATTAAGGCAAACATTATGCATACATGGTTAGTCCACTTATGATTAGGAATCAGGTGACCCTAGTTAAGTTAGCAATCAACTGATGCAAAAGATAATGCCCTCACCATAATGAAGTCTCACACTCAACGTAAACATGTAAAACAGAGACTGGAATGTGATCACTCACTCTCAGAAATGACTTCCAGTGGACACACATGCCTCAATCATGAACTTCCCCTTATTTTCACCACCTTAACTCTTGAATGACCTTTTTTAGGATCAGATTATGACTTTTTTGGCTTGTAACGTTGGCTCGAGTGAGGTATATTTAGGATTAAAGTGACTACATGGCCTCTCCTAGACACTTTCTTCAACTCAGCCATTTGCTTTTTTTTTTCACCAACTTTTCTTGCCCCTATTTTTTCCACTTTCTATTGTATAAGAAGTGCTTTCCGTGCTCATTCACTCATTTTTATTCTTTTTCTTTTTCTCTTATTGCTTTGCTCACGGTCACAACCCATTTTGTTTTCTTTTTTTATCACTTTATTCTTTTCCACACTCATTTTTCTGCTCTCCCTGCACTAGCCACCCTCAACTTAAGCCTTTGGATTGGGTCAAGGTTCATAATATCTTTCTAAAGGACCAGGGCCGATATAAGTCACCCTTAACTTAGGCTTTTCCCTAGGTGGAGGTTCACAATGTCCTTGGAGAGACCAGGGCCAAAACAAAGATCAACAAATATACTGGGGAGGTGAATTTGGGTGATTTCAAAGAAAAGGTCCATTTAGGCTCAACTTTTGGTTCGAAGGGACAATTTCATTTGGTTGGTCAACTTTTCTTGGCTAAGTGACTATTCAACAACAACGGCCTAAGATCCCCTCCTAATCCAGTCATTAAGTATTTCAGTGGGACTAACCAGGCAAGTTTTATCTCACAAATGCATCGACAAAATTATGCAATTAGCTCACACACACATGGCACATCTTTTACACTAGTTGGTACTAAATCACATAGGCCTACTTCATTCATCAAAATACCGACCATACACATATAATACTTACCATAATCATGCAAGTTAGTCAGGATGAGATGCAAACATATATATACTTAGCATTGTTAACATTAACATCACAAGATGAACACAAGGGCTACCCTAGACTTCAGTGACACCTATATTTATACAAACAATACGACTTAAACATGCCAGTTCTACTAATAATACACTTGAGAGAAAGGAAACATAGCAAGAAAAATCTCAAGTAGTAGGATGCCCCACCCCCTCCAAAAAGACAGTATAGTGTCCTCACTATACCATAACACACTTAAATGAACAGATAGGGGGATAGAACATACCTGGGATGCCCTAAGCATCAACAATGTCTGTGGGACCGAAACCCTTTGGGGTATTATCATCACCATATGTAGCTCCCGGTCCAAAGGTACTAGTAGAAGCTCTTACCCATGCCACCTCTGTAGCCAGCCACTCTCGTTCTTCTTGTTCAGCTGCTGCTTGGTGCTGGGCCCTAACGGCCTTTCCCATCTGCCAGTCTTCTTCCCTCTGTGGGTCACTGGGAGGACTCTTTTGGTGACCTCGGCGTTTATTTTTTTCCTTCCTCCTGAGCTGCTCACTGGGTGGCGCAGGTGCCTCCGATAGGGCTGGTGGAACACCCCATATCTCATCCATAGCTGACATCATGGGGACATTAAACAAATTCATTCACGACTCTAGAGGTGGGGCCAGTGCGGGTGCCTGACACTGTGCAGTCAACTTAGCAATTTGAGCCTTCATACCATTCACTGTCTGTACCAGATCCTTCATCTCATCCCTTGTCATACTCCCGAACATGTTGTGGAAGTATCCCTCCAATATGCTGACTTGGCTTTACAGATGGTGATTTGGCTCCTAAGGGTGTCGTCACGTTGGTCTACCACCCGCTGTGAATGAGACTGGATGATGTGGGGGATCCTATCTACTATCTGATCAACAATGGCCCGTGTCTGCTGTTGATCCGCCACTAATCTAGCCAAAAACTCATAAGGCACATATGCGCAACCTTGCTGCACTGGAGGAGCTGCACCACTACCCTCGGGCTGCTCAAAAGCTGCGCCTAATGGTGGGGTGGTAGTGTAGTCCTCAAATGGCAAGGGCTGCTGTGGAAGTGCGGATGGTAAGTTTGTCGGCCCCCCTAGAGAACGTGTTCTACTCCTCATGAGTGGGTTTTAAACATCTTTGATTAGAGCAATGTTGGCTACGCCCTTTGGGGCTATCCTCTTGTCCAAAAAATGAGTAGTGGGAACATCAACCTGTTTGAACAGGGCATAGACCAGGCACGGGAAGGGCATGCCAACTCTCTCAGATAAAGCTCAGTCCCGCATATCAAAAGCAATGATTCGGCCCACATTTATTCTGAACTTGGACATCAAGCATGCTATAAGAGAAGCATGCAAAGGTTGGACTATATTATCATTTCCTGTGGGTCTCAGCTTGGCCTGCACCACCAATCACCAATATGTTGCAGCGAATGTCAATGATGCTTTGGCGATAGGACACTTGGGGTCTGCAACTCAAGGCGCCTCCGCGCCCCGACTGGCTATTCGCTTTGCGATCTAACCCAACAGTTCAGCTGGATGACAAGTCAGACATTCACGCTGCATCCATAATCTGCATGTGTCTCTCCATAAATTAGGCATCTGTAAGAGCTTGGTAGTCTGGCCCAAATAGGAACTTGAGTACCACCCACCATTATATGTGACCTCGGGGACCTAGTAAGGGCAACTTGTCTCTTCACCTTTCTGAATTGGGTACCCTCCATCGAGTTCAGGAGGCCAGTGGCATAGTTCGCATAGAACTCTTCACAATGGCGGGCCTATAGTACCCTGGTGGTTGCGCCATCCAACCGAAACACCCTGGTGGTTGCGCCATCCAACCGAACTTATGTGAGTCAAAGGTATCTCCGATTTTCGGGACTCTGTAAAGTTGGTTAGTGATTACCCGAACCTCCGGAAGGACCAGTTGTTGTTTGAACCCCCAGAACCTTTTGTAAGACCATTGGTGTAGATATCCTTAGCGTCTAGGATTGTCCACCAGCCCCTCAGAAAGACAATAAGTGCCCCAGCTATTTTGGGGTCTGTTGTTCGGGAGACTGTAAAATGAATGGCCTCATCATCACTGTCCCAAAGTTCAACCTCATTTGCCTGCTCTTCCGTGTTATGACCCTTAGCCTCCGGAGTTTGCTCTTGCCCGTCCTGGTCTGAAATGTTCTCCTGTTTCAGGGCAGCTGCCTCCTCCTTAATTCTCGTGGAATGGGCCCCCTCGTCAGACTGGGGGGCTCTGCGATGGCCTGATCCATGGGCTCACATAGCTCGAGGAGAGTGGGGCAGACATTGCCTTTATAGCAAACTTCGGACCCACTTGAGGAGTTATCACCTGAGCCACTCCCAACTTGATTGCTAGATAAGACCGTTAGGGAGTCATTGAGGCACAACAAAGTCTCATCCCTACCACTGCGTCTGACTAAGCTGCGTCGTGGACCCATAGTACCTATACGTGCCACAAAAGAATACACATTGTTAGAAATTATTGTACATGTAGGTTGACACACTAATGGGTACTCAGACTTCCCCTGCGCTATAAAAGTGACAATAACCTTTAAGAATGGCGTTACCCGGTCTATCATAGGGATAGTGAACTTAAGAACATATATAACATAAAAATTAAAAGAAACCTATGTAAAATAATGCAGGTGGAACAGGATGCACAGGACCCTACACAACCCGTGTAGCGAGAGACGATCCATGAAAGGGCCCATTAGAGGGGACTTGGCCATGAGGAGTGACAGACGACGCGACACAGGCCGTTACACGGTCCGTGAAACATGCCACGGGCCGTGTGAGCGGCTGTCCGACCCCGCTTTGACCAATTTTCAGCTTATCACGCGTGCACACCTACTTTCATGTACATTCACCTCACTTAATCATGATTTCGTCAACACAATAGCATATATAACTGAATTTCCCTAAAAGTCATGTCAAAAAGCAAAACAAATCCTCACTTTTCTTGTTTTGGAGCTTAAGAACTCAACAATGGTTGTTTCTACCTCTACATGCACACCCAACCTCATTAATATGACTTATGAAGCATTAAAACACAAAAGAAATAATCTTTGACCAAGATCTACACATGCAAGCACCAAAATCTACAATAGAAGATGGAAAATTGAGTTCTTACTTGATAAATAGCAATGAAGATGAAGAATTGCTTGAAGAACTTGATACCCACACTTAGTTGAAGCTATGAATCGTATGATTAACTCATGAATTGTTACAAATAAAATGGCAATTTGTTGAAAATTTTGAGGGAAAAATACCAATGAAGAGAGAGAGAGAGGGGGTTGTGGGGTAGAGAGAGAATGGGAAATTTGGGAGTGAATAGGTGGGATAAAGGAAAGGGTTTTAAAAACCCTTGGTCAACCATATTTGACCTAGTCAAAGCATACCACACAAAAATTGGACTGTTCGTCCCACCTCACTTCAAAAATTGTTCATTTACCTGGACACACGTGTGTAACGGCACCATTTCACAGGTCGTGTAATGATCGACAGGCTGTGTAACGGTCGATGGACCATGTAAGCCGCCTGTTCGACAACATTTGGTGTTATGTTCTACCTTTCCCTTCGTCGAGTCATCTCCACGATCAGCCTCGCGGGTCATGAGACTTGTCACAGTCCATTTGGTTGACCGTCTCCCCACACTTGTGCAATTTTGTCTCACCTAGTATACGCGCATTTAATGGCGTCTCTCATGAGCCATTGGACATGACATGGTCCATGTAAAAGGGCCGTGTGTTATTCATTTAGCAAAACTTAGGCTATTTTGGCCTCAAGACAGGTTTTTCCCCATGTGTGCACTCCTGAATTCCAACATAGCACCTGTACTCACCTGGAAACACAAATCAAAAGCAAGAAAATGCATGACATATAAATTAAATATTACTTTATTTTTTAATTATTTTTTTGATGCTATTATAATGCATGGGTTGCCCACCATAGAGCGCTTGATTTAACGTCACGACACGATGCAATGTCTTGATGCTCAGAATTCGTCAAGTAGTAAGACCTCTATTTCTAAGGCCTCTTCTGTTGCACCCACATATTACTTCACTCGCTGGCTGTTTACCTTGAATCGATCCCCATTTTTTACTTGTGGCTCAACTGCACCATGGGGAAACACCTGGCTAATCGTGTACGGGCTAGACCACCTTGACTTTAGCTTACCTGGGAAGAGTCTCAACCTGGAGTTGTAAAGTAAGACCTTGTCACCAACACCAAAGCTCCGTTGGGCAATATGCTTTTCATGCTAGACCTTCATCCTCTGCTTGTATAGTGCTGCACTCTCATATGCGTGGAGGCGAAACTCATCCAACTCATTGAGTTGGTCAAGTCTCAAGTCAGCAGCCTCCTCCCAGTTCATGTTGAGCTTCTTTAAAGCCTAGAGTGCCTTGTTCTCTAACTCTATGGGCAGATGACAGGCTTTACCAAAGACCAACTGGTATGGGGACATACCAATGGGTGTCTTGTAAGCCGTCCTGTAGGCCCAAAGTGCATCATCTAGATTACTTGCCCAATCTGTCTTGGTTGCATTCACAGACTTGGTCAGGATTTTCTTGATCTCTCTGTTGGACACTTTAACCTGTTCACTAGTCTATGGGTGATAAGGTGTGGCAACCTTGTGCTGTCGTATCCATACTTTGCGAGTGCTGCATGGAAAAGCTTGTTACAGAAGTGAGAACCCCTATCACTGATGATAGTTCTGGGTGTCCCAAATCTGGAAAAGATGTTCCGCCTCAGAAATTAGACAACACTCTTGCTCTCATTGTTTGGCAACGCAACTGTCTCCACCTATTTTGAGACATAGTACACTGCCACCAGGACATACTTCATTCCATACGAACTCACAAATGGGTCCATCAAGTCGATGCCCCAGACGTCAAAAATCTCTACCTCAAGAATAGGGGTCATGGGCATCTTTTGGCACTTGGAGATGTTACCCTGTCTCTAGCACTAATCACACCCTAGCACCAAGTCATGGGCATCTTTATAGATGGTGGGCCAGTAGTACCCACATTGGAGAATCTTCTCCGCCGTTCTGGCCCCACTATGATGACCTCCCATCGTGGATGAGTGACAGGCCTCCATTATACTTAGCATCTTCGCTTCTAGAATGCACTGCCTGATAACCCATCAACACATGTTCTGAACAAGTACGGGTCATCCCAGAAGTACTTGCGCACATCAAAAAGAATCTTTTTTCTATGGTGAGGTTTAAGGCCCTCTGGCATAATATCACTTACCAGATAGTTAGAAAAATCAACAAACAAAGGAATGAGATCAACAGTGCAATACCTGCTCATTGGGAAAGAAATCGTCGATGTTCAACTAATCCGTTAGTCTTGCCTCATCCTCTAATCTAGATAAGTGGTCTGCTACTTGGTTCTCAGATCCATTTCTGTCTAGGACCTCGAATTCAAACTCTTACAGCAGGAGAACCCGTCTGATCAACCATAGCCTAGTGTCTTTCTTTGCCATGAGGTATCGCAAAGCAGCATGGTTAGTGTGCACTATTGATTTTGTTCCCAATAAATATGCCTAGAACTTGTCAGATGTATATACTACAGCCAACAACTCCTGCTTAGTCACTGTATAATTCTTTTGAGCATCATTGTGGGTCTTGCTGGCATAGTATATGGGGTGGAAAATCTTGTTGTGCTTCTGTCCGAGCACAACACCCACAACAATTCTGCTTACATCACACATCACCTCAAAAGGGGTAGTCCAGTCAGGTGCAACAATCACAGGAGCAGAAATAAGCTTTTGCTTCAGAGTCTCAAAGGCATGCTTGCAGCTATCATCAAAGTGGAACTTTGCATCCTTCTCCAATAGTTTGCATAAAGGATGTGCGATCTTGGATAAGTCTTTGATAAATCATCGGTAAAAACCTGCATGCCTAAGGAAACTCTGGACGCCCTTCACAGATATGGGTGGCAGCAGTTTCTCAATCACCTCGATCTTCGCCTTATCCGCTTCTATGCCCTTCTCAGAAATCTTATGGCAAAGAACTATACCCTCCTTGAACATGAAGTGGCACTTCTCCCAGTTTAGTACTAGATTAGCCTCCTCACAATGCTGTAATGTGCTGCTAGGATTCAACAGACATGTATCGAAAGAATCACCCAATACAGAAAAGTCATCCATAAATACCTCGAGGGTGTCTTCGACCATGTTAGAAAAGATTGACCTCATACAATGCTGGAAGGTGGCTGGGGCATTACACAGCCCGAAGGGTATCCTTCTGAAAGAAAAAGTCCCATACGGGCAAGTGAAATGAGTCTTTTCCTGATCCTCTGAGGCTATGGATATCTAATTTTAGCCCGAGTACCCGTCCAAGAAGCAGTACCACCCTCGACCTGCCAACCTATCTAACATCTGGTCCATGAAGGGCATGGGGAAATGGTCCTTCAAGGACCATTTATTCAGCTTCCGGTAGTCCATGCGCACTCGCCATCCCATTACCAGTCTCCAAGGGACCAACTCATTTTTGTCGTTGGCTATCACTGTCATGCCCTCTTTCTTCGGGACACACTGCACTGGACTGACCCACTTGCTGTCAGAAATAGGGTATATCACCCTAGCATCCAGCCATTTGATGATCTCCTTTTTCACAACCTCTTGTATAGGTGGGTTCAACCTGCACTAATGCTCAATATTGGGCACACAATTATCCTCCAATTTGATCTTGTGCGTGCATATCCCTGGAGGAATCCCTATGATATCCGCAATAGTCCAACCGATAGCTCGCTTGAACTTTTGGAGGACCCCCAATAATGCCTCTACTTGGTTTTCATGAATATCTGCAGCTACAATCACAAGAAGAGTGTTGTCAGTACCCAAAAAATACATAACTGAGGTGTTGGGTAGCTCCTTGAGCTCCACAGCTGAAAGCTCCTCAATGGAGGTTTTGGCTGGCGGTGTGGACCTATTCTGCAGGTCCAAGTCCAACTTTCTGGGGACAAATGGCCTGGTTCCCCTACCTTGCAACACATTCATGGTGTCTGTATACCCACTAATACCATTATATGGGAAGTTCATCAACATTGATGCTAGTTTGTCTATACTCATTGTTTCCTCAAGCAGGATCTCAGATAGATAATCATCCTCAACATCGAGGATAGACATCACCGCCACCTCTTTAGGTATCTTCATTGTAGCACACACATCTAACTTCACCTCTTCTATGTTGAGTTTGAGAGTCATCTCTCCTCGCTCCACGTCTACCCACGCCTTGCTAGTAGCCTAAAATGGTCTCCCAAGGATGATGGGGACCTTAAAATCCACCTGACAGTCCAGAATGATAAAGTTTGCCAGAAAGATGAACCCGACCCACATGAATCATAACATCACATAGAATCCCCACGGGCTGCTTTACCGATCTATCCGCCATGAGTAGACGAATTGTAGTGGGTATGGGGTCTCATAAGACCAACTACCTAAAAACTGCTAGCGGCATCAAGTTGATGCTGGCACCCAGATCACAGAGAGCTATTGCAAAACCCAAGGCTCCAATAGTACACGGGACAATGAAAGCTCCTAGATCTTTCTTCTTTTCTACAAGAGATCTTGTGGTGATGGCACTACAGTAGTGGAGATTATTTGCCGCCTCGATCATAGCTGACCTCTTCTTAGTCACTAAGTCTTTCATGAACTTAGCATAGCCTGACATCTGCTCAAGTGCCTCCACTAGAGGAATGTTCACAAAAATCTCTTTTAGCATGGACAAGAACTTCTGAAACTTGCCATCTTCGACCTTCTTCTACAACCTCTGTGGGAAAGGTGGTGGCGGCTTAGGAATGACTGACAGCGGTTGGGTCACGGTTGGTATCACCTCAAGCTCTTTAGTAACCTTAGGCTCTACTGGTGTTACCTTCGCCTTTTCACTCAAGTCATCAACATGCTCCTCCACAGGGTTAGGCATCTTACCTTGAGCTTCATCCAAACCTGCATTACTGGGGACAACAGGGTCAGAAAGTACCTTACCACTTCTTGTGGTTATTGCCATGCAATGACCGTCATTCTTTGGGTTCTGAATAGTGTCGCTCGGCAATGACCCAGCTTTTCTATAGTTTAAGGCTGCTGACAGTTGACCTATTTGTTGTTGTTTGATTGAGGTGGAATGCGAGTCGACTAACAATCGAACATTGGACATCTCCCCTTTTATATCTTGCATCCCTACCTCCGTGGACTCAACCTTGTCATGTACCTTTCCCATCATTTCTTTTAAGTTTGAATTTCCACCACTATCGTTCTGACGCTCATGGTTACTATAACCATCTATATTCTGCCAATTTACTTGATAGTTTTGATCACGACCATAGTTCCGACCTTGATTACTGGTGTTGAATGACAGGTAACCCCCTGGTTGCCTAAGAAGTTTGCCTCTTCATCAATGTCGTAACCTTAGTCATCGTACCTAGGCATTGTGTCTATAACTTTTACCTTTTCTTCTACTCCTAAGAACCACTTTGCCAGCAAGTCTAGTTGGGTCTTCATGGGTGCCATGTCTTGATCCTGTTCCTCCTTTCGTTGCTGCTCCTCCATCATCTCAAAGATGAGCCCCGAACAGTCTCTATCTCTAGTGTACCATGCTTTGTTGTTCTTGGCTACCTGGTCTAAGATCACCATGATGTCCGAAAAAGTCCTAGACATGTATGACCCACCACAAGCAGCATCAACAAATCGTCTTGGTCACAAAATTGCAGGACCTGTAAAAAACTTTCTTCAAATGCTCATCTGTGAGAAGATGATCGGGGAACTACTTAAGCTTCTGCCTGAATCTCTGCCAAGTCTAATGTAGTGCTTCATGCGGCACTTGCTTATGAGAGCCAATGCTATATGTGATTTGAGCTGTTTTGATGCAGGGAAGAACCTCTCCAAGAATGCTTCCTTTAACTCTCCCCAAGTACGGACGGAATCATGTGGAAACTCATTCAACCACTTGGTTGCCGTACCAGAAAGAGACAACGGGAATAACTGCAACCTAATTGCTTGCTGACTGAGCCCAAGAATCTCAAATGACTGGCATGTTGCCAGAAAGTTAAGGACGTGCTGATTTGCATTCTTAGTTGCTGCTCCGCTAAAAAACCCTTTCAACTGTAGCATCTACAACATCTTGCTAGTGATAGTGAACTTAACACCTGCGGGCAGTGGGGGAAGTACAATCGCCCCAATGGTCACAACACCCTCATCATCATCATTTACGACTTGGGACGGCTGAGGCGCTTGGGGTATTACACTGGGTAGTGACACCTGTCTAAGTGTTTCTACATGTGGTACCTCATTCCCAACATTTTCACCATCACCCAAACCGTCGTTTCCCCCACCTGCCAGGTTCACTGCCAATTTTCTCTATCTAGCTGCTTCGCTTTCTTGGGAATTCATTCTGCGGATTGATTTAGTAAGCTTGGGGTCGTAGGGAATAAGTGCTTCACCCTTGCTTGAGGGGTTTGGTATGACACATTGACTCCCTACCAAGAAATAAAAATAAGAAATAAAAGTCAAATTAGGGACTAGTATTACAAACTTAAAATAGAAACTAATAGACTATTACTTCACCGTATTCCCCGGCAATGGCGCCAAAATTTGATATGCCCCAAATTTACACTCCAAACGGAATAGTAAATTGGTCGTTGATCAAATATAGAACTCAACCAGAGTTGAGGTCGATCCCACAGGGAATGCGTGATAATATATCTATTAGCACCATTTTCAGATGTAATATCTATTCCCGAAATAAAGTGCATAAAGTAAATATGGGGTTTTTAGTTTTTTTTTTCAAACTAACTTACTAAAGTAAAGCAATAAATGAGTGCAAGAACGATTAGATTTCAAACAATTTATGCGAAGCTAGGATTGTGTTCCCTATGATAACTAATGCGATAGCCGAATCTAGTGGTAAACTTGTTCATTATTATGTATATGAGATCTAACAAGTTATATAACATCTAATTCACCTCTCGGTCCCTCTTAAATGCATATCATTCATCACTTTTCGATCTCAGATTGTCTAAGTATTAACCTTTGTTGTTTATCCCAAAATACTTTTACCTTTCGGTCTCAAGTACTTAGACTAGGTTAAAAACCTCGAATTCCCATCATAGAACTCTTTTCCTAATCAAAACATCCCTTTCGGGCATGCACAGAATAAAGGCTTACCCTAATGCGTCGACTCATTAAGGAAGAAATTATAACGAAGATTACTACGATATATACGCTAATCAATCCCAAGATTTATCCCATATTCTCCTATCTTATTGATTTGTCATGGTTCCCACAACCCTAGTTATGGGTTTAGCCTAACATATTCAAGAAATAAAACTTGAAACTATACAAGGAATTCATAATAGAAGACTTACTATTGAGGAATCGATAAATCCACAAGTTACAAGCTTGAATTGGATAAGCAAAATCCAAAAATCTTGTGAAATCTCTAAGAAAAATAATATTTTTCAATATTTTCTAGCTCTAGCAGTCCAAGACTAACTGAAAATGAAATAAAATAACTATTTATATATAAAGAAAACCTAATCCTAATTAAAATAGAAAAAATTCGTTGGCATGAACACAGTTCACCAAACGGTCCGTGTGAAGGTAAACAGACCGTTTGATGTTCCGTTTGGTTGCACTTCATTTTTTCTCCAACAACATCTCCATGCACTAGTAGACGATCCGTGCGAGTCCGGACAGTCCGTGAAACTGGCCGTCTCCTTGGCTTTAAAGTTTTCTAGCTCTCCTTTGATGTCACGAACCCGGTCACAGACTGTGGTTGGTCACACGGCCTGCGAAACATCCAGTCTCACCTCACTTAGTGCAGAATCTTCAAATTTCGATAGGTACGCAATCACATCACCTCGATGGCAGGTGCAACGTTTCGTGTCACTCCAGACGGCCCGTTTGTGCGTCGTCTGACACCCCTTAACCTATTTTACTTACTTATCAATGGTGATGCCTTCAAGTCACTTTGACGTTCCAACACACAACCCCTGTCATTGCTCATGACCCGTGAAATGCGCTTTCATGTTTGCCTTGGCCAATTTGCATGACCATGCAACCCCACATGGCCAAGTGTGAGGCCACGAAGGACCTCATGACTCGTGGGAAGTCACATGAGCCTTGGAGGTCCACCTGGACCCTCACTTCGCCTCCATTCTTCTCTAGTTGCCTGGGCCACTTCAAAATACCCATATTTTGGCCTCTTTACCTTCATTTTATCTTCATTCATTCCTGTATCCATGCCTCAATAATTTTTCTTGAAAAACAACAAAAACACACATCAAAACAACACGTTTTCTTGAGAACATGCAAAAATTCTTTGTTTAAAGCATTATAAAAATCGTATTTCTATGACTCATCAGTCATCCTTTAATTTGTTATTTTGACATGTCAGCGCAAGTGAATTACACACACTTCATATTTTTTTATCAAATTAGCATTTTGTGCTTAAAAGGTACACATTTTGAATAGTTTAGGTGTTCAGTAGGAACTAAGTCTTAGTTGAGATGTCTAAGTGAAAAGTGCAGAATGTTTCGGTATCTGTCGATGACTTAAGCCTATAAACAATTGTATCTTCATATTATTGGTATCTCAAAAAGCAATTTGAAATGAGATTACATATCACAATTAAAGAGGAGAAAAAGACACTTTTTAACTAAAAATCCAAACCAAAATTAAAAAAATGATACAAATGTTAAAGCACTAATGTTTTACTCTTTTTTGATGAAAAATAAGACTTGTTCACTATTTATTCCAGCATATATTGAATACTATATGGGATACCTCTGGTAATCCTCTTTGAATCAGACATTGTATAGTAGAAATTGAAAAGCCCCAAAGCCCAAACCCTAGGTGAAATATAAAATTAAAAGAACAATAATGTAAACAAAATCAGAAATTATATATAAAAAAAAAATTTAAAAATCAGCCTAATATATATTGAGGATCTGTTACTTGAATCAGGAACGAAATTTGGTGACTGAAAAAAATGAAAGTAGAGGCTTGTTATAGAATGATGAGGAAATGACGGTGAAAATATGAGAAAGAAAGATTGTGTTTTTAATTTTGAAAATTTTTAATATGAAAAGGGGTATGAAAAAGGTAAATTAGGTAAAAATAAACCAAATAGTCGAGAAGCTATATTTAGTTACAAAACATGACAGATTGGCTATTTTAAGTAAAAAAAAGTGAGTTATTTTTTGTATAAATAATTTTTCTCAATGGTCAATGGGTGTAATTAGTATATACTTACCATGTTTGTATATTGGTAAGCAAAATTTACAAATAGAAATATAAATAGCAAACAAAACTAAAACTATAGAACATAATTAGAAAAATTATAACTAAGGTGCATAATTAAATTATTTCGCTTGGTCAAAACTTTTCTCTAAAAGAAAAAATTAGGCCTAAAGTCCAGGCCCGCTACAGTTATGTCATGCCCCTAGTTCACACCCTAGACGTGGCCGGCACCCAGAATCATTTCTGGTCCCAAGCGAACCATTTGGCCTGGCTATTTGCTCAGCGGAAGACTTAAATAATCATGGAAAGACTTTAAAAATAACTAGTTAAGGTTTTCAACTATCTGAATAAACTGAAATGAGAAACATCTCAACAATAACTGAAATAAACAAGAGCTGAAGTACTTGACACATAGTCTATGGAACCTCTATTAGAATAGTCTGAAACTACTACCGAAACAGGCCCACGGTAGCTACAGCTGAAAATAAAATGATAGAAAAGAAAACATAAATAATAACTCCAAGCCTCTGACTGAGAAGAGGCCTCACCGATAACTGGATGGGTGTCTGGTCTCCAACTAATCAACTGCTGAGGGACTTTATCACCTGCGTCTGCATCATAAAATGATGCAAGTCCCAAGGATGTCAGTACGTGAAATGTACGGTATGTAAAATGGCCAAAACAAAAATTCAAAGTAGTGCAATATTTCTCAAAGTACAAAAATCACATCTTAGAATAAAATAAGTAATAAGTACTTTGTATGCTGAAAATAAACATGCTGAAAATCTGTATGTAAAACTTAACTTGCTTTAACTTGGGGAGTTTCTCTAATCGACAACCACTACTATGAGTTTCGTGATGATGCGGCGTCTTACCCATGCTGCCAGAGTCGTCCCGTACTTTGCCAGGGTAGGGCATAAAAATTAGGGGAGTGGATTCATCCCCAAACTGGGCCATCTCAGTGGCAAGTGAGGAGTTGTACCTTGCTACAATCCTATCCTACACTGGCTATGTAGTTTATGAGTTTAAGTTATTAATTCTACTCTCACTCATATCGGTTCTCAATACTACTCCCAAAATAGCTTATATAGTGCTCATAACTTAATGAACAAGAATTCTCAAAGTATATCTTTGATCTTTTGGGCACTTAGCCCAACTCAGCGTTTCTTAAATTTTTTCTCAACTCAACTCTTTTCTTTGTCTAAAATTGTATCAATATAAGGTAGTTCAGCATAGTCTTTATTTCTAGATATCTTGCAAAAGCATGAACTTTAAATACTTCATAAACTTACTCAAAACTGTAAACTTTAAAACTTTTCTTGAAATACATTAAAGATTTCTCACAATTTCATCCATAGTTATAAACCTTTTCAATATCTTGATTCAATTGTAAAACCAATAAGAGTCATAATACTTATCAAGAATTTATGCATGAACAATACTTTAATAAACTTACAAGAAATACAGGAACTTTAATCTTAAATTGTAACTGGAATCTTGGGTGAAAACTAGTATTTAAGTTGCTAAAAGATTATTAAAATAGCTTTTGGAGAGCTTTACATACCCGGGGAATTAGTACTTGAGAAGATTGGGGAAGATTTCTTGAAGCCCTAACCTTGCGTTAGAGTCTACACTTGAATTTCTTGAAACTTCTCTAACATTAAAGAATAGGAATTGTGCGTTTCTAGGAATAAATCGGGTGAAAACCGACTAATAAACATATTTTGAGACTTAGGATTGGTTGTAAAATAACCTAGATGCCGTTCCCCATTGAAAGAGAATTTTTCCCTAAATGCACATGTCACCAGGGGCACAGACATGTGTTTTTTCGCTAATTTTTGAGATTTCTCTTTTCCATCGAAAAAATTAATAAAGAACAGACTAAGTGTGGCTCCATATCCTAGGCACATCGCGCCTTGGACGTGGACCCTCATTGCCAAGAAATTAATTAGCGAAAATTTTAATTTGACTCGGTTGCTCTAAAATCGAGTCGAGATCATTTCCCGCTCAATTTTTCACACTGATCGCAAATTCGATCTCAAATTTGCAAATGGAGAATGGGAAGACGTGTTACGCCTATGGTTTCTTTCTAGGGATATTTTGATAATTTTACTATGTGTCACAATATCTCCCCCTTGGGATCATTCATCCTCGAATGATAACGGTATGCAAATAGTTGGCTCAAGACAACAAGGTTACTGAATTTGAACAAACATAAGTCTTTAAGATCAATCATGAAAATTTATCTTCAAGATCCTCATTTAGGCCAACGAACAAGTGCGGATATTTGGCCTTCATATCCTCCTCTGCTTCCCATGTGGCTTCTTCCACGAATTGGTTTCTCCATAATACTTTTACCGAAGCAATCTCCTTGGTCCTCAATTTGCCAACTTGTCGGTCTAGTATTTGCATTGGGACTTCTTCATAAGACAAATTATCTTTAATCCCAACACTTTCAATCAGGACCACTAGGGAGGGATTTCCCAAGCATTTCTTAAGCATGGAGGTATGAAATACTGGATGTATAACAATCAACTCTGCTAGTAACTCCAACACATAAGCAACACTACCAACTCTTCTCAGAATCTGGTAACGACCAATATATCATGGACTAAGCTTTCCCTTTTTCCCGAATCTCATAACCCCTTTCATCGATGATACCTTTACGTACACCGAATCACCTACCTCAAATTCCAAATCTCTCCTCCTAACATCAGTGTAAGACTTGCCGACTCTAGGCTGTCTTTAGCCTTTCTTGGATAACCTTCACCTTCTCCATATCCTGGTGGACTAGATCAGGTCCTATTAATCCTGCCTCGCCAACTTCAAACCACCCAATGGATGATCTGCACCTCCTCCCATAAAGGGCCTCATACGGTGCCATTTGTATGCTAGCCTGGAAACTGTTATTATAGGAAAACCCAATCAAAGGCAAGTGATCATCCCAGTTACCTTTAAAGTCTATCATGGACTCCCTCAAGATATCCTCAAGGGTCTGTATGGTTCGCTCCGCTTGCCTGTTTGTCTGCGGGTGGAAAGCCGTACTAAGATTCACCTTTGTACCAAGCCCTTTCTAAAAAGACTTCAAAATGTTTGAAATGATGGATATAGGGAGCCCGTGCAGCCAAAAAATCTCTTTAAGATAAAGTCTGGCATATTCCTCAATTGTATCAGTCGTCTTAACAGGTAAAAAGTGAGCTAACTTGGTCATTCTATCTACTATATTCCATATTGAATCATGCTATCTACGGGATCGAGTTAAGCCTGTTACAAAGTCCATGTAAATCATTTCCCACTTCTATTCTGATATTTCAATGTTCTGGGCCACACCACAAGGCCTTTGGTGCTCTACCTTAACCAGCCAGCAATTGGGGCATCTAGACATGAACTCTATAATGTCCCTCTTCATGCCACCCCACCAATAGACCTCTCACAGATCTCTATACATTTTCGTTGCACCTGGGTGAATAGAGTATCTGGCATTATAAGCCTAGCTAAGATCCTAGTATCTCAGGACTCCATCTCTCCCTTTTGTAAACACTAATACTTTCTATTTCTGAACATCTTCCTTCAACTGAAAGAGGATAGGATCCCTGTCTTTCTTTTCTTTCACCTTCACTACCAATGGTGATTTTGCCCCATTTTTGATAATAGCACCACCTTCGTCAGAATTTGCATCCTCAAATGAGCTAGTCTGTGCACCTCTTAGCCAATTCTTTCTTTTCGTCCTCAATGTGAGCAGTGCTCCCCATGGTCAACCTGCTAAGAGCATCAACAACTACATTAGCTTTACCTTGGTGATAGAGGATGCTCATGTCATAGTCTTTCAATAGCTCCAATCATCTCCTCTACCTCCGATTCAACTCCTTCTGGCTGAATACATATTGCAAGCTCTTGTGGTCTGTAAGTACATCAACGTGCCCACCATAAAGATAGTGTCTCCAGATTTTTAGAGTTAACATTATAGAAGTAAGCTCAAGATCATGAGTTGGGTAGTTCCTCTCATGAGTCTTAAGTTGTCTGGAGGCATATGCTATCATTTTGCCTCTTTGCATCAACACGCATCCCAATCCAACTCTGGAACCATATACCACAAAGTCATCAACTCCTTCAAGTAGGGATAAGACTGAGATTATGGTCAGCCTGGTTTTCAACTCCTGGAAACTTTGCTCACAAGCTTCTGACCATTCGAACTTAACCTTCTTCTGATTGAGTTTAGTTAAAGGGATTGAGATGGAAGAAAATCCCTCTACAAATCATCTATAGTAACCTACCAAGCGTAAGAAACTCCTTATCTCTATTGGAGTTGTGGGCCTTGGCCAATTCTTTACTGCCTCAATCTTTTGGGAATCAACTTGAATACCTTCACCGGACACAATATGCTCCAAAAGTGCAACAGATGCCAACTAAAACTCACATTTGGAAAATTTTGCATAAAGCTGCTGATCCTTAAGGGTCTGAAGGATAATTCTGAGATGTCTACATTCTCCTCCTTGTGACGAGAATAGATCAAGGTGTCATCTATGAACATGATGATGAACATATCAAGGTACAACCTCAACACCCTATTTATAAGATCCATGAATGCTGCTGGTGCATTTGTCAGTCCAAATGACATGACCAAAAACTCATAGTGACCATAGCGGATTTTGAAAGTTGTCTTAGGAATGTCTCTCTTTCTAACTTTGAGGTGATGATACCCAGATCTGAGATCTATTTTGGAGAAACAAGTAGCTCCCTAAAGTTGGTCGAATAGGTCATTAATTCTGGGAAGGGGATATTTATTCTTTATGGTGACCTTATTCAACTGACGGTAATCTATGCACATTCGAAGAGAACCATCCTATTTACGCATGAAGAGAACTCGATCACCGCAAGGTGATATAGTTGGTCTAATGAAACCCTTATCTAGAAGGTATTTCAGCTGCAACTTTAACTCTTTTAACTCCGAAGGAGCCATACAATATGGAGGAATAGATATGAGCTGAGTATATGGGAGGGTATCTATCCCAAAGTCTATCTGCCTATCAGGAAGAGATCCGGAAAGATCCTCAGGAAAAACTTCTTGGAACTCATTCACATCTAGGACAGACTGGAGAGATGGTGCCTTGGCACGAGAATCCTGAACTCTGACTAGGTGCTATATGCACCCTTTGGAAATTAACTTTCTAGATTTGAGATATGAGACAAACTAACCCTTAGGAAAAACTGAGCTACCCCTCAATTGGTTCATTAGGAAACTGAAATTTGACTACCCTGGTTCTTCAATCTATGGAAGAACAACCTGCATGAAGCCAATCCATGCCCAAGATAACATCGAAATCTACCATGTCTAACTCAACCAAATCAGCTATGATTTTTTTTATGATAAACTGATACTGGGTAGCCCCTATAAATTCTTTGGGATAAGATGATCTCTCCAGTAGGAGTGGAAGTGCTAAAAGGCTCAAGAAGACATTTTGGACTGACCCCAAACTTCATAGCTACATAAGGAGTAACAAATGAAAATATGGCACCCGGGTCTAACAATGCATAGACATCATAAGTAAAGATTTTGAGTATACCGGTAACCACACTTGGTGAGTTCTCCTGCTCCTATCTAGTGGCCATGACATATAAGCGGTTTGTGCCCCCGGTTGCTCTTGATGTAGTGCCTCTCTGAATTGGTTATCCTGCGGTGCTGAAGAAACTGATTGTGATCTATTATTCTCATGTTCTGCCTCCCCATAGGATAATCCTTCAATAAGTATCCCACCTGAAAACATTTGAAACAACTATTTATGCCCATAAGGCACTCTCTTGGATGAGATCTGCCACACTTACCACAAATCGTATAACGCTTTGGTCCTTGAGTTATGCTACCATGTGACTGGCTGCCCGAGAACCTGCGGTTCTATGATCCCTACTCATTCCTGACCCTCGGTGTAGGTGCACTAGCAGATGAAGGTGCTGGTCCGGATATCTTGGGTTGAAAAGATAAGTGATTTCCACTTCCAGCCCCTCTCTAACCTATCTCCTGTCCTGATGTCTTGACCCTCTTGTTCCTGAACTCTTCCCTATCCTGCATTTTCTCCTCTTCTACCTGCTACACATAAGTCATCAAACGAGCTATGACCATATCCCAATCATCATAACATTCCTTCCCTCTCTCTTAGTCATCCGAGAGAGTTCTGACATGAACAAGTCCATCCTAGTATGCATGTCTACCACCGTAGTTGGAGCATAATGGGAAAGCTGAGTAAACTTGAGGCTTTATTCTCGCACACTCATATTCTCCTGCTCCAAATTCAGAAATTCCCTCACTTTAGCCTGCCTCATCTCTCTAGGAAAGTATTGTCCCAGAAAGGCCTCCTCAAACACTGCCCAACTCAAAGCTGGCGCCCCTTCTGGCCTGCCTCCTTTCCACTGAACAAACCAGATCCTAGCTACTCCTTTGAGCTGGTAGGCATCCAACTCAACCCGCTCCGCATCACATATGTGCATGACCTGAAACATTTTTTGGAGCTCCTCAATAAAGTTCCTAAGATCCTCCTTCACATTAGACCCTATGAATTCAGGTGGGTTCATCCTCAAGAACTCATGAAACCTGGCAGTATCCGATGTATCATTCCTACGATCTCCCCTTGCCACCTCCCTGAGTAGTGACCACATGTGCCAAAATCTGAATGGCCTGGCAGAGCTTAGCATTAGACATGTCTGCTTGCTGTGGTTGCTCGACAGGCACAGCTGGACCTCTAGGTCCCTCAGGAATTGGGCCAGGCTGGTTTGTATTTCTCTTTTCTAGGTGCCCTTTGCCCCTTACTGGTCCATCGGCTCTGTGTGGAGGAATAGTTTGAAAAAATAGAGCGCGAATGCACGAGTTCGAAGGGGGGCTGATAGAGGTAAACCCTAAAGCATGAGGGGGAAATAACAAATGATAGTGACTCTTCCTAATGCCCTGTAGCCTCCCTATTATAGATGTGGCACGCTTCACACCCATAATAAGAACTCTACTAGACATGGTTCTATAGACTCCTTAAGACTCTTGAACTCTGTGCTCTGATACCAAGTTTGTCATGCCCCGAGTTCACACCCTAGGCGTGGCTAGCACCTAGAATAATTTCTGGTCCCAAGTAAACCACTTGACTTGGCTATTTACTCAGTAGAAGACTTAAATAATCATGGAAAGGCTTGAAAAATAATAAGTCATGGTTTTCAACTGTCTGAATAAACTAAAATGAGAAACATCTCAACAATAATTGAAATAAACAAGTGTTGAAGTACTTGATACATAATCTATGGAACCTCTACTAGAATAGTCTGGAACTAGTACCGGGACAGGCCCAAGGTAGCTACAACTAAAAGAAAAATGCTAGAAAAGAAAACATAAATAATAACTCCAAGCCTCTAACTGAGAAGAGGCCTCATCGATAAATGGATGGGTGTCTGGTCTTCAACGAAGCGGCTTCTGAGTGACTCTTTCACCTGTGTCTCCATCATAAAATGATGTAGGTCCTAAGTACGTTAGTACATGGAATATACGGTATGTAAAATGGTTAAAACGGGAACTCAAAGTAGTGCAATATTTCTCAAAGTACAAAAATCATATCTTAGAATAAAATAAGTAATAAGTACTTTGTATGCTGAAAATAAACATGCTTAAAATCTGTATGTAAAACTTAACTTGCTTTAACTTGGGGAGTTTCTCTAATCAACAACCACCAGTATGAGCTTCATGATGATACGACGTCTTACCCACGCTGCCAGAGCCGTCCCATACTTTGCTAGGGTAGGGCACGAAAACTAGGGGAATGGATCTATCTCGAAACTGGGCCATCTCAGTGGCAAGTGAGGAGTTGTACCTTGGTACAATCTTATCCTATGCTGGCTACGTAGTTTATGAGTTTAAATTATTATTTCTACTCTCACTTATATCGATGCTCAATATTACTCCCAAAAGAGCTTATGTTGTGTTCATAACTTAAAGAATAAGAATTCTCAAAGTATATCTTTGATCTTTTGAGGACTTAACCCAACTTAACTTTTCTTAAACTTTTGCTCAACTCAACTCTTTTCTTTATCTAAAATTGTATAATAGTCTTTATTTCTCAGATATCTTGCAAAAGCAAGAATTTCAAATACTTTATAAACTTACTAAAAACTGCAAACTTTAAAACTTTTCATGAAATACATCAAAGAGTTCTCACAATTTCATCCATAGTAATAATTCTTGTTTCAATATTTTGATTCAATTGTAAAACCAACAAGAGTCATGATATTGATCAAGAATTTATGCATGAACAGTACTTTAATAAACTTACAAGAAATACCAGAACTTTAATCTCAGCTTCTAACTGAAATCTTGGGTGAAAACTAATATTTATGCTGCTAAAAGATTATTAAAATAACTTTAGGATAGTCTTACATACCTGGGAAATTAGTTCTTGAGAAGATTGGGGAAGATTTCTTGAAGCCTTAACCTTGCCTTAGAGTCTACGCTTGAAGATCTTGAAACTTCTCCAACATTAAAGAATAGGGATAGTGCGTTTCTAGGAATGAATCGAGTGAAACCGAATAATAAACATATTTTGAGACATACTGTCACGACCCCACCCCGGGGGCCGGGACTCGTGCCGATTAGGCACTTGAGCTAGTCTTAAACCACGAAGATCCCAAAGTTAGTTCACCAATTTCTGCCGAAATTTCGGCAGAGTTTCCTCTGTTTTACTGACTAAATCCACCTGCAAGAAAAACCAGCAGCGACCAGACAGACAGGTAGATATAACTTATAACATAATCAAATGAAAGTGCGGGCCTACATGGTCTCCGCTGCGGTCCTGCCGCCTAATAACATTCATACGCACACAAAACACGGTCTCGCCGCCTGATAAGTTCAAACCATACATTGGACTGTATACAAACACGAACTCCTCACCCACTACCCACTGGTATCCACAGACCTCTAAACAGAAATACAACAACATATGACGGGACAAGGCCCCGTCGTACCCTCGAATATCATGAAAAGTTTACAAACCAGAAAGTGTAAATACAAGTGAAAATACCCCAAAAG
>JAABOM020101811.1:0-26149 GCA_011800125.2 Solanum clarkiae | reverse complement strand
GATAACAACGAAAAGGAGTGACCTAGCACGAGTTAGGGAAGGGCCTGCACCTAGAATCCTAAGAAGGAAATCCACCCGCTGATTATGATTCACCTGCTGCTGAAGAAAATGGTCCTTAAGTCAGGCAACCCTAGCCTGAGAAGCATCAAGCTGGTCCTGAAGTTCATCAATCCTAGCCTATAGATGAGCCCGTGCAACTTGAGACTCACAAGTTCCCTCATGAGCTGAGTAATGGCGCCAGTGGTTGTTGGTGGAATAGGTGCACCTACAGCAACAACAGGAGGAGCAACCTGACATTCTAGGGCTGTGTGAGGATCAACCATATCCTTCTTCATCAAGGCCCTACCAGTACTAAGTGGAACCTTGAAAGCCTAGAACACATAAATGATCAAGATTCCATAGGCCAATTGATGAGGACCCTCAACTGGATCAGCAATGCGAGCCATGTGTTGCATAATCAGAGCAGGCCAGTCAACATGCTCCTAAAAATCAATAGCATTAGCAATGCCCATGTCGTGAAAGGTGGCCTCATGCCTGCGCTCACCCCTAAAAAGGATAATCTTGTACACCACCTCAAATAGCAGCTTCAAGAAGGGTGGCATCTCCGCCTTAAACAACTTACGAGGGACATCAGTAACCCTCCCCTCAGTGAACTTTGAAGTTAGCAAACACCTAGAGTTCTCCAACCAGGTGTACTCCACTAGCCCCACCATAGGAATACCCAAGATCTCCCCAAGATTAACCTTATCGAACAAAATATCAATCCCACACACACTTGAAGTAGCTACATCCCCAGCAACAAAACCCAAATTTGTGTTAAACTCCTCCAACTTAGTCTCAAACACCGGCTTGTCGGTGTCACAAAACAAGTCAATCCAAGCCTGAAATGCTAGTTTTTCACAAAGTTGCATAATCACAGGGTATTCACGCACCTCAGGGTGAATCACCTGACCTCTAAGTACCCCTTTCGACCTGAAATAGACCTCCTTGCCCAGTTTGTTAAACTTTTCTATATGTTTTTTCCCACGGGTAGAGGCAGGTTCAGGGGTATCATCAAGGGAGGAAGGAACACTGATAGGGTAGGAAGAAGAAGTAGCAGCCTTACCCGAATGGACCCTTTTTCTGCTAGACGATGGGGTGGAGGAGTCGAGTACGCGCTTTCTGCTCCTAGCAAGTGGACCATAAGGGTGAGGAGAAGCAGGCCTTGGAGACACAGGTGAGAGATCGAGGCAACGAATGGTGCATCGACGTACTGAGCCACAGAAAATGTCATCCTGAGAATCAATGGGCTCAAAGGCAGCTGGAAGCACCGTGGATGAGGGGGCGACTGAGGGTTGTAGAGACATAGGCAGAGGTGACACGACCCAGAGAGGAGGTGTGTCAGTGGAACACGATGAGGGTTCATCAATAAGGTGGTGAAGAGAGGGCTAGGGTCAAGAACTGTCAAGGGAACATATGGCTGGTAGGTTTTGGACAGTAAGGGGCGAGGTTGATAGGGAGGCAAGTCCAGAGATGATGAAGGAGAGAAGCAAGGGGGTTCATTTGCAATGGTTTATTGCGGGGATGGTGGTAGGGAACGGTTGTTGATGGAGGGTGATGAGTGCAGTTCCTCATGAGAAATCCTATGGCGATGATTGGGTGGTAGCGTTGGAGTCAGTATCGGAGTAATCTACTAGGGACGTCATATTTAAGATTTATTGTGGAGAGGACTTAGCAACTTTAAAGAAAGGGTTTTGTGAGAAATGTGTGAGCACAGAAAAGTTATGAAGGGACTTTCTTGATAGTGGGAGCAAATACCAGCATTGGATTGAAAGGACGTATGCTGACGCTGCAATCGGCGCGACTCTTGGGATCCCATGGAATGATGACCATTGCCTATTTTTAAGATGTCGCCCTTCCTGCCAATTTGAGAACCAGATAGATGGAACCAGGTGTGAGCCACAGACAACTTTTAACTAGATATGTATTCATTAAGATTGTGGAAGCAAAGGAGCTGATGTATTCGTGATATATGAACATGTGAAGACCAGTTCCCCCTGACTCGATGCCTCACTCCTAGCAATAGACACTAAGGGTAATATCTTCAGTTCCCTGCTGACGTTTTTTCCAGCAAATCTCTTAGTAGAATAGCCTGCAAGCTTATCAAGTTAGAATGATTGCATAGTGTTTAAAGATCAATTTTAGAGTCAAGGGGAGAGAAGTCATCAAGTTAGAGCTCCCTGATTAACCCCAAGTGGAGGCGATTCTGCTCAAACTGTTACCAGCTTAGGGCATTGTTGAATATATCAACAACCTAGCCCTTGGTTTTACAAAATACCATTTCAATGAATCCCTTCTGCACATTTTCTCTCAAGATGTGATGCCTTACATCAATGTGTTTAATACGCTTATGTTGAACCGGGTTCTTGGCTATATTCACAGGGCTTGTGTTATCACACATAATGGGAATGCATTCAACTTGAATCCCAAAATCTGCAAGTTGTTGTTTGACTCATAGAAGTTGAGCATAGCAGGAGGCCGCAACAACATATTCTGCTTTGGTAATTAACAAGGCAACAAAGTTTTCTTTCTTGGTCACCCATAAGACTAGATAAGACCCCAGGAAGTGTGCCATTCCAAAGGTGCTTTTGCTTTCTATAGAATAGTCTGCATAATCTGCATCAGCAAAACTGACAAGATCAAAAGAGGACCAAGTATGATACTAGAGAACCAGGTCGGTGGATCCTTTTAGGTAGCGAAGAATTCATTTGACACCCTTGAGATGTCATTCCTTGGGTTTGTCCTGGAACCGAGCGCACATCCCCATGCTGAAAACTATATCTAGTTTGCTAGCAGTTAAGTATAGAAGTGACCCAATCATCACTCTATACTTGGTCTCATCAACATCCACTCCTGCATCATCCTTATCAAGACTTGTGGTGGTAGTCATAGGTGTATCACTTGCTTTGGCATCCGTCATACCGAACTTGGTGAGAAGCTCCTTGATGTATTTTTTCTAATGAATATAGTGCCCATTTGTCCATGATCTGAAGCCCTAAGAAGATATTTAGTTCCCCCATCGTACTCATCTCAAACTCACTCCTTATGAGTTTTGCAAATTCTCTGCATAGAGAGGCTTCAGTTCCTCCAAAGATGATGTCATCCACATAGACCTACACAATAAGTACATGAGCACCTCTTTTCTTCAGAAATAGGGTATTATCAATCGTTCCTCTTGAGTATCCATGTTTTAGTAGAAAATTGTATAGCCAGACATAACACGCTCTAGGTGTTTGTTTCAGGCTGTAAAGAGCTTTGTCCAGTTTGTACGCATAGTAAGGATGATCATGATTTTCAAAGCCAAGAGGTTGTTTGACATATAGTTCCTCCTACAAATACCTATTTAAGAATGCGCTCTTGATATCCTTCTGATATAGTTTGAATTCCATATGAGCAGCAAAGGCTACGAGCATACGAATGGCTTTGATACGTGAAACTGGAGCAAAGGTCTCATCATATTGAATACCCTACTCTTGATTATACCCTTGCACCACCAATATGGCCTTATTCCTTGTGATATTTCCTTGTTCATCCAACTTATTCCTGAAGACCCATTTCGTGCCGATAATGGTTTGATGTTTAGTAGGTGGGACTAGGTGCCAAACCCTGCTTCATTCAAACTGTAAGAGTTATTCCTGCATGGAAGATATCCATTATTGATCCTACAAAGCTTCTTTCATGTTCTTAGGTTCTATCAGGGATACGTATGCAGATTAGGCACACATGCTTTTGAGCTTTGACCTGGTAGAGATGCCTAAATCTGGGGGTGTCAAGAGGTTCTCAAAAGGATAAGAACTCGTGTGCTTCCAATTGCTGCCCAGTTCTTCAGTACAGGATTATTAGTTGTAGCATTCGAGGAACCAGGTTCGACAGCTAGTGTTTTACCTTGAGAGCCATTTTAAGTGTTATGCACTTCTGGAATGGGTGTTTCACTCTCTCCATTTCCTTGATCTAGTGGACTTGGTCCACTTCCCTGTTCCCTATCATCCTCATCATCTGACTCCTTCCAAGTGAGAGCTCCTTCTTCCTTTTGTGTCTATTCCTCCAATACTTTCTCGACCCCTTGATTGGCTTTATCAAATATGACATGTGCACTTTCTTCTATGCATCTGGTTCTTTTATTGTACACTTTGTAAGATTTGTTGTGAGATGAGTATCCAATGAAGATTCCCTCATCACTTTTGGTGTCAAACTTTCCCAGAGCATCCTTTCCATTGTTGTCACGTAGCAGACACATCCAAAGGAACAGAGATGTGCTAGATTTGGTTTTTCGCCTTTAAGTAATTCATAGGGGGTCTTATTCAGGATGGGTCTGATCATGTATTAGTTAATGAGGTAACAGGAGGTGTTCACAGCTTCAGCCTAGAGGCTTTGCGAAGATTACTAGCTATCACTACGGTTCTATCTATATCTTCTAAAGATCTATTCTTTCTTTAAACAACCCCATTTTGTTAAGGAGTTATAGGGGCTGAGAAGTTGTGAGTAAACCTATTTTCAGCACGGAATGTGAGAAACTTAGTGTTTTCGAATTCTGTACCATGGTCAGTTCTCAAGCTCTTCAGTTGGCAATTTAAATTCTTTTGGACCATCTTAGCATATACAACAAATATATCAAATGTTTCATCTTTGGATTTTATGAAGAAGGCCCAAGTGAATCTTGAGTAATCATCTATAAGGATGAATAAATTCCTGTTACCACCTCTGCTCAGTACTCTCATGGGTCCACAGAAATCCATGTGAACCAGTTCAAGTAGCCCTTTGGTGCTAACCAACCTTACTGGTTGAAAGCTTCTCTTGACATGCTTACCTTAAGCACATGCTCCACACACTTGATCTTCACTGATCTTTCCTTCAAGAAGTCCCAGAACCAGATCTTTAAGGATCAGTTTATTTAATGTGGAGAAACTGGCATGTCCTAGCATCTTATGACATATAGAGGAAGCATCACTCATGGCGCTCAAGAACTTCATCTCTGGTTGACATGGACCATTGATATCCATTTTGTACACATTCTGGTTCCTCATTTTCTTTAGGATTAGCCTCTTGGAAACTGCATTTGTCACCTTGCACTCTGATGCTGTGAAGAGCACGTCATTTCCTTTGTAACACATTTGAGACACGCTTAGAAGGTTGTGCTTCAGACCTTCCACATAATACATATTTTTAATGCATCGGGACACAAAGGGTCCCACCTTTCCAATGACTTTAATTTCACCTCGTTTTCCATTTCCAAAGCCAACGTTTCCGCTTTAGAAGTCACTCAGTAGAAGGAAGTTGTGTTTGTCGCCCGTCATGTTCCTGGAGCATGTGCTATCCAAGTACTACTACTTCTGTTTTCCTTCTAAATGTACCTGCACAATTAACAGAGGTGAGATTTGGGTACCCAGATCCAGTTGGGTCCTTTTTCATTGTAAAAAGCTTAAATTAGATCCCTTCTTGCCTAGGCAGGAAGATTCCTATTGTCTTGTCTAGCACTGGTGGTTTTGACAAAGTATCTAACTAATGAGATATATGAGGGTGTCTTCTGCTTGACTGATTCCTGTTGGTTGTAGGGGATATCTTTCTTCAGTATCGAACCAACTAAGACTAGGGGGTATCTTCTTCCTAACCGATTCCTGTTAGTTCGGGGGGGGAGGGTATCTCCTCCCTGTCCTATTCCTATTACTCCTATAAGAATACCTTTGTTCTATTCCCCTTCTTGGATTACCCTTTTCATGGTTTCTGTTAATGTAAGATATGGTACTATTTATGGTTTTGGCATTTTTATTGCAAATCTCTCTCACATGTTTAGACATCCCACACAAGGTGCATAGATCCCCATGATCTATAGCCTGGTTCTTAGGTTCTTTGGTTTTGAACCCAATCCCAAACTTGGTGGTAGACTGACCTTGTTGCATATCCTCGAACATAACAGTGGACTTGGTCCACTTCATAGTGTGTTTTAATTTGACTTTGGTCTGGTCAAGTTCTTTAAGTATAACCTCATTCTTATGACTCACGTTGCCTAGCTCTTCTCCTAACTTTTTAACCTTTTCTTCCACATCAGATTGGGTCACACTCATAACATTTTTCTCCTTCGTAGAGGACTTAAGGCTGTCAATCTCTGACTGAAGTTTTTGATTGACATTCTCAAGTTCAACATTCTCAGTTATCAACGGGGCATAGTCTTCCAAAAGAAGGTCCTTAGAGTCACAAACGGTCAGATAGGCTTCAATCAGGACCTGTGACAAAGACTTAAGCTTTTTCTTGGAATAAGTATGAATATTAGCTTTAGCTTGTTCAATAATCACCTTGGTATCCAGCAAAGCATCATCCGGATCATAAGAACCTACCCTTGCCATCAGCGCCAAGTTCTCCTTCCCAGCTTCAACTTTGTCAGTTTTGGGATCAGTAGCCTCAATTTTCTGCTCCTTGTCTCCTTCATCATTGGACTCCTCCATGGAAACAAGAGCAAGAAAGTCATATTTTTCTGGTTTGTCAACTTTCATAAGATATTATTTTTCCAGAGTCTCGTCATCTGATTCTTCACCTACATAGCCCGCTAATACGGCCAATGCTCTTTCCACTGAAAGATCCACTTCCTGACTGGTCATCCTTCTGTCTTTATGAATATAGGGTTTAGCCTTGGTTTCTTTAGGCTTATTTGGGTTGTTCTTCTTGTACTCAAGTGCCCTGATTGGACAGAACTAGATGAAGCGGTCGGGGCTACCGCACTTATGGCATAATTGTTCCCTCAGATCCTTTTCAGCAGTGCATTGAGTGGTCCTTCTTTGTCTAACATTTCCTCTACTCAGTACCTGCTGGAACTTCTTCGTAATTAAGGCTATATTTTCTTCTTCATAGTCCTCCTTTTCCGCTACTTTCAAAGCCAGGCTCTTATCCTTCCTCTTGTTATTAAGTTCCTTTTCCTGATTCTTCTTTAACTCGTAAGTAACTAGAGTTCCTAGCAGCTAATCCATCAACATGTTGTCTAGGTCCTTGGATTCGATAATAGCTTGAACTTTTCTTTCCCTGGATTAAGGTAACACATTCAGCAGCTTTCGGATGGCCTTCCCAGTGGGGATGACTTCACCTAAGGAGTAGATTTCATTGACGATAGCAAAGAACCTAGTTTTTGTCGCATGTATAGTCTCACCTTCATGCATTCTGAACAACTCATAATGCCATTGAGATTGTCAATCTTAGCCTTCTTCACTTGAGACGTGCCTTCGTGGGCGAGTCCTAGAGTATCCCAAATCTGCTTAGCATCTTGGCATGATGAAATCCTGTTGTATTCGTTGGGACTAATACCGCACAACAAGATCTTCTTATCCTTGGCATTGTTCTAAATGGGAATCTTGTCAGCATTATTCCATTCACTGCGTTCCTTAGGTACCCTGGGAGCACCCTCAGTAGAGGCATTCTTCATCGGAATAGTCAGTCCATTGAGCACCACGTTCCAAAGATTAGGATGTTCGCCTTCAATATGATTCATCATTCTAGTTTTCCACTAACCATAGTATTGTCCATCGAAAAATGGTGGTCTAGATTGAGAAGCTCCTCCTTATGTTGTAGATGGGGCTGCCATTATCTTTTCAAGGTAGTTAACCTTGTATGAGAAGCCCTGCTCTGATACCAATTGAAAGGGTTGATGCCCCTAACCTTCCGATGAACCTGGTTCACTAAACAGTACATAAGAGTTTGCTAAAGCAGTAAAGAGAAGCAAACAATTATAGTGGAAAACCTCCTTGCTCAAGGGAGAAACCACTACTACCTTCACTTGTAGAATTTCAACAACTTCACTAACTTCAAATGAGCAATGTTCAACTTACACAACTTGCAACAAACTAAACTCTTGAGAGCTCTCAAGACAACTCGCAGAAAGCTAAAACAACTTCTTACAATATTCGTCACTAAACAAAGATTCTAAGAAGATTGTCAAAAAAACTTGAACAATCAAGAAAACCTAACTCTAGATCTTGCTTGAATGCTCTTGCCAAGTGCCCTTGCTCTTACTTGAAAGTAGTCGCCGAAATCATATTGAAAATGCACTGTCTTTTAGGGTTGATGAATGTATTTATATTGCACCCTAAAGACTTTCCATGTAGGACTCCTTTCTTGAGATGGGCACATCATTCTTTTCCATAAAGGACTCCTTTTCCAACGATGCTTCCTTCTCTTAATCCATATTTATTTGTTTACATAAATAATGCTTCAGCTTCAACTCGAATTCTGCCTAGCTTTACTTGTGCACATACAACGGACATGTTTTGTCCAACCTATTTCTGGCTTATATTTGTCATCATCAAAATAGCATCATCATACCTGCACAGATCCTAACAGTGGCTACTTCGGTGTAGTTCATCTTTGTATGAGATTACAGTTTCTGATAAGTAAAACAAATTCAATTATCATGCAAATAAAGTGTTTGATTAGATTCTACATTAGTATCCGAGCGATTAGATTCTACATTGGTATCCGAGCCTATGTTATTTGTTTTCTAGATCATCACTTTATAGGACGAAATTGAATAATAGTTGCAGAATTTTTTGGATATCTCATCTATTTTTTTTAAAAGTGATTGTAATATGGTAAAGAAATTCACTATCAAAAGTTATTGATTGAATTTAAAAAAATATAGAAGTATGTTGCCATTGTGATGTTTTCCATAGTATGTTTTCTTATTTTTTTATCGGTACAAAAGTTTGCCCATGTACTTAATTTTGCAGCAGCCCTTTACTTTTGAAAAAAAGAATTTGATTATGTTTAGTTCTTTTGAATTTTCTTAATGCTTTTTAAAAAAAATTTCTCGCCAAATTTCTTTAACAAGAAAAAATCATCAAGAGTCTATATTGACCTTAAAAATTATAAGAGAAGGAGTGTTGTCAGATTGTGAAAAAGAGGGTTGTTGCATAGTATTGAAGTTTATTTTTTAAAAAAAAGTTTTTGTTCAAAGATGGTATTTTTTTAATTATAGATATTAGATTGTCTTAAATTCTGAAAGTACATCATAAATTTTTTTTTGAAAAAAGTCCTGTAAATTTGTTTTATACAAATGGTTGTATAATTGTTTCAGTGTTGTTTATCCTAATCATTTTCTATATGTATTACAGAAAATCATGGTATCGATAAGGACACCCGAGCGAATTTTCACAAAGCAACAGAAAGATAGGGTGAAAGCTATGATTGATAATTTGATTAGTCTACTACCAGAATTCAATGTTGAAGATGATGATCTCACAAGATTTATGAAACACATAACTTGAATTAATAAGTTAATTCAAGAAATTGTATGGGTCGGGGGCTTATTAACCACAAAGAAGAAGTATATGGCCTTGCGATATGCATTGTCAGAAGATTTCCAAAAGAAATTACTGGACAAATCCTGGGATAAGTTGAACCTCAAAAGATCGAGACCTTACAAGTCATTGGTCCAACATTTTATGGATGAATATGTTGACTTGGAAGTTGAAAAAAATGTGTGTCATTCTGATTGGTTGCATATAATATATAAATTGCCTTTGGACTTGCGTATAGATATGATTTTATCTATTCATATTCACAAAGAGATATTAGAGTGATCATGTGTATTATATTTGTATAATGATTATTTATATGTAACATGATTTATGTGAATTTATATGTTAATTATTATTAAGTGTTTCTATATATGCTGTAGAATTTATGAATATTTAATTTTGAATTTATGTGATTTAAGATAAGTGACCCTTAAATGATTGAATATGTTAAATTTATGACATATTAGGATCCAGATGATGATTGAGAACTTAGTAAACTTTCGAATCTGAACCTAATGTGAAACGAATATTGACATAGTTAATTCTTTTAAGAATTATTATGTATATAAATTTAGGCTAAAACAATGTGCATAATTATCTCATTTTATTTTATTCTTATTTAAATGAGTATGTCAACTGTTGCAAAGAATATTATTGCTAAGCTTAAAAAAAGTGATAAGATTAACGATGATAACTGTAAAGCCAAATATGTCCTGGAAGAGCAAGAAACTCTTAATGCTCTAAATGTGTCTTCGACTCTTCTCGAAAATTGTTATACCCTCTAACATATGAAAGTCATAAAGAAGCCTAAGATTAGTCAAAAAGGAGAGAAAAATATTTCTGCCCAAGAGGAAAATATTTTTATGGCTAAGCTTAAGTGCTATAATTGTAAGAACAAGGGACACTTTGCTTATGATTGTCGTGAGCCTAAGGTAAATGACCTTATGAACAATCCACATAGTGATATAAATGTTTCTTATTCTGTCTTTTTAACTGAATCACTTTCTATGTGGATTGTAGATTCAATAGGCACAGAACATATAGCGATAGAAAGAGATAATTTTGTAGATTATCGACGAATTCCACGAAGATCTAAATGGGTATATGTAGGAAACAACTCCAAAGAGGAGGTCGAAGGGATTGGTACATACAAACATGAAATACGAGGTGGCCGAGCTTTGCTCCTACATGATATATTATTTTCCCCAACGATTCATTGTAGCCTAGTCTCTGTCTGAATGTTGATTAAAATGAGTTTTAATTTTTTCTTTCGTGAACATGGTATGGATATGTATTTGGGTAAGATAAAATATGAAACTGATTATTTTTATTATCAGTTTTCTATATTGTATGTTTGTCAAAGTCTCAATAATGATAATATTAGTTTTTTTTATTTACGTCTTCTAACATGAGAGCGATGTAAATACATGACAAGCGAGGCTTGGCCATATTGGTCAACAAAGAATGAATCTCTTAGCCAAAGAAGGTCTGCTTGGCACAATACATAAAGTAGAATTATCTACTTGTGAATCTTTCCTAGACGGAAAAACTACAAGAAACTCATTTGGGAAAGGCACAAGAGTTGATACTCCATTGCAATTAATTTATTTTGGCATTTGTAGTCTAATAAATGTAAGGGTATGACATAGTGCTATTTAATTCATCACCTTTATTGATATTTTACTCGATTTGATTATGTATACTTGATTTCTCACAAATCTGAAGCTTTGAGTTGTTTTATTAAGTTTATGAACTTAGTTGAGAATCAATTGGACAGAAAAATAAAAGCTTTAAGAACCAATTGAGGAAAGGAGTATTTATTTGATGAGTTCAAACAACTATGTGATGAAAAGAAAATTCAAAGGCAATTAATTACTCCTGATACTCCACAATAAAATGGTATTGCGAAATGACGAAATAGAACCTTGTTAGAAATGGTTAGGTCAATGATGGCACAAACAAAATCGCCAATCACCTATTAGGGTGATGCTTTGCTCACTGCTGATTTTGTACTTAATCGTGTCCCTTCAAAATCAGTGACGACTATGCCATATGAATTATGTACTAAATATAAGCCCAATTTATGCTTTTTAAAGTCTTGGGGTTGTGTTATTTTTATTCATAATCCTTCCTCTCAATATGAAAAATTAGGTCCAAAAGGAAGAAAATGAATCTTCATAAGATACTCTGAACAATCTAAGGGTTATGTGTTCATTGGGGAACAAAATAGTGGAACTATAACTGAAATTGAATTGCGTGATGCCACATTCATAGAGAATGATTTTCCTAAGCAGAGAGATAGTTCATGACTTATCTCTTTATAAAACTACGGACCAGACTATTTTCACTGTCGAAGATCAAATGGATTTAAGTGGTTGTCATTTTAATGATAATGGATTAGTTCCTATTTCTACAAACATAACATATGCATTAAATCCTAATTATATTGTTGGTATGAGTGGGAGTAACTTACCAATTAATAAATTAATTTGTCAATCTCAACCTCAATGAACAAGTCGTCCACAAATTCCTCGTCGTCGATTTGAGATCCAAAGGGAAGCATTTATAGTTACTCCTGATGATGAAGAGCCAAGAAATATAAATGAGGCTCTTACATCTCCTGCTAATGAAAAATGGCTAAAAGAAATCGAGGAGGAAATTGAGTCAATAAAGTCTAACCAAGTGTGGAAATTAGTTGATCTGCCAATAGCCGAAAAGCTATTCGAAATAAATGGGTTCTCAAAATCAAGTGTAAGGCAGATGGTAGCATTGAAAGATTCAAAGCTCATCTAGTAGTTAAGGAGTATACACAACAGAAAGGAATTGATTATGAAGAAACATTTTCACATGTTGTGCGCTTTACTTCAATAAGATTAATTTTATCTATAGTGATTGCGTTGAATCTTGAATTACATCAAATAGATGTGAAAACTGTATTTCTCAATGGAGAACTAGAAGAAGAAATATACATGGAACAACATGTAGGTTTCATGAAAAAAGGCAAAGAAAATAAAGTACGTTGACTTCAAATATGGCCTTAGAAGATCTTCTAGACAATGATACTTACGTTTTCATAATGAGATCATATTATATGTACTTGTTATGATTCATGAAGACCATTGTGTATATATCAAAAGTTTCAAAGATAAGTTTATGATCTTATCATTGTATGTAGATGACATACTAATAGTTGCAAGTGACATTGATCTTATAAAAGAAATGAAAGAGTGGCTATCGTCTACTTTTGAGATGAAAGATATGGGTGAAGCAGCATATATTCTTGGAGTTAAGATTTCAAAAGATTGTTCAAAGAGATCATCATCTCTTTCATAAGAACCTTACATTAAGAAGTTCTTGAATGCTTTAATATGCAAGATTGTAAACCCATAAACACTTCATTTTCTAAAAGTGAAGCTTTAAACCGAATGATGTGTCCTAAGACTCCATAAGAAAAGGAACAAATGAGAAAAGTTCCTTATGCTAATGCAGTTGGAATCCTCATATATGCTATGATGTTTACTAGGCCAGATATTTGTTGTGTTATTGGTTAGTTATCAAATATCAATCCAATCTAGGACTGCAATATTGGAAAGCGGTTAAAAGGATATTGAGATATCTTAAAGGCAGAATCGACTATCCTTATGTTATCAAGGAAAGGATCTGCAACTCAAAGATGTTGATCGGGGAGGAGATTTAGATAAGAGAAAATCCACCTCTGGATGTGCATTCTTGCTTAATAATGACGCCAAATCATGGAGTAGTAAGAAGCACTCATGCATAGCCTTGTCCACTATGGAAGCTAAGTTTGTTGCGCTTTCATCTGTTGTGCAAGAAGCTGTTTGGCTTAAGCATTTTCTGATTTACTTGGGTGTATATAACAATATTTTTGAGCCTATCGTAATCAATTGTGATAGTCAGACTACAATAGCCTACACAAAAGATCCAAAGTATCATGGGAAGAAGAAACATATTGACATAAAGTATAATTTTATAAGAGACATGGTAGCACAAGGAAGTGAACATAAAATACATATCTATACATCAAATGATAACAGGTCCCTTAATGAAACCCATAGCATATGATGCTTGTGAAAGACATGAGAAGTCATTGGGTTTATGTAGATGCTGATGTATTGTTTATTTTCCGAGACATGTTCATGTAAATTCACATTATTAAAGTTGATGCTGATTTAACACCTAATTTTCCATTCTTGTTGGTTTATATACAAATATTAATTTTGTGTAGTGTACATAAAATTCTAAAGATAGAAAGTATGTCGAATAAATAAAAAGATTAGCTTATTCACACAGGCAATCGCCTTTATTGTCTAAGTGACAAGTAGAGGTGAGACAGTTATAAACTAATTATTGTTAGAAGCGATGATAATAGAGAGCTGAATGTTTATAATTAAAATATCATATGTTAGTTTGTATTTAATCATGTGTTATTGAAGTGAGTAAGTCTATTTTTAATGCCAGATATGAGTTCTGAAGAATAAATAAAGGAGTAGAATTGTGAACTTAAAGTTAGACATGAGTTGTATTTCTTATTATCTACACAATATTTTTATTAATAAAGGACGTATGCTCTATGGGAAAGGAGTCAGTACTGTGGTACATGTTTCATACCATGTAAGCATAAAGTGACCCATAAGGGTGATACAAGATTAGTCTCTACTTGCTATTGTTTGAAGCCTTGAAGATTATAAGTAATTTTCATATTGTACCCTCATGACTCAAATCAGTTTCTTGAGATTCCATTTGGTGTTTGCTATCTTAGTTTGTTGCCAAGAGATCATGTTTGATTCGGTCTGGCGGAATATTTCTAGAAAATCATATCACGTTGAGATTGAGAGATTCTGAGATGAGGAAGATCATTGGATATTATTACATCAATTATGTTCGTTGACACCATTTACGTTTGTCTGCGAGACTAATACATAATGATGAATTCAAAATTAAGAGAAAGAGATAATGAGAGATACGAATGTAATAAATGATCTAGGGTAATGCATACTATTATCTACTCTAAGTTTCATTAATTAAGATGTTATATATTCCAAACAGATGTATAGCAACGAAACTCTCGAAGTATGCATTGGTCACACGGTCTAGTCGTACGTATGAATGTTACAGAATAGGAATGAGAGTTGACCCACTATGTGTGAGTGGGAGGTGAAGGAATTTGGATTGGGTCACCCATATGGGTCAACCCATATCCATATTAATATTTAAAATAATATATCTGTTATACTTATTTAAATATTAATAAAATAAAAGAGACACAACGATTTGAAAAGTTGTGTCCCTTTAGAATTATACAAGGGCTTTCAGAAAAAAGTAATGTAACTTTGTTTTGATTTCTTCTCCTTGTCTTTTCTCTTCAATACTCAAGAAGTTCCTGTGAAGATTCTTTGAAGGTTTCTTCTCCAAAAGTGTTAGAATAACATCTGTAGTAAATACGATTTTAGACTGTGGCTATTTCGGTGTAGTTCATCTTTGTATATAATTACACTTTCTGACCAGTGAAATAAATTCAACGATCCTATAAACTAAGTGCTTGATTAGATTCTATAGTTGGATAAGGTCTTTTCCTGTCAGCTCATTGTTAAATGAATTATCAATTTGCATCGCTTTGCTTCCAATTAATTTTGGGGAAGCAACAGAAGGGATTACTAATATTCATGATTGAATACGAGTTCTGTAGCTCGTATTTATCCAGCAAGGAATATATGGGAATGTACAAGTGATACTACTACTTGTGACATGGCTATTGGTTGCAGGGACACATTTGGTGTAGCTAGAACACATTTTTGTATGAAGATAATTTATACTTCATCAATGGAATTATTTTATCTTAGCATTGAAATTATTTTCAATGAATAGAATATTTAGTAGCCTGAGTCTTGGAAGGTTTATAATATAGTGGTAATTACTTCTAAACTCATCCAATGAGAAGAGAATCACAAGAATGGTCCATGTGTTTTGATCATGCAAATATATGAATATATATATGCCAATGGTAGCGACATAATCCTATACTTACATCCTTTACTTGTTCACTAGACTTTTTGAGGTATACTTGGAGTGATATTCCACAACTACTCGAGCAACAAATCCGTGAATAATATAAAGTATATTTGAACCAAGGACCTTGACTTTTTCATTGTACCTACAAAAGGAACTAGAACTTGCACACAACACTCTTTAGCCTTTTTGTGACATATGAAATCTATTCTCAAGTCATAAAGATTTTTTCTGTAACCTCAACATAATTCCTATCACCAAAAATTTGTCTCAAGCTTTAGGAAACAGAAAAAAAAAAAAAAAAAAAAAACTATGAAGGTAGAGATGAAAGCGCCGGAGAAAAATAAAACTTGGAGAATTGTGGGATTACCAAAATGAAGAAAGTTTATCATGTGCAGGTAGGTGTTCACTATGAAGTATATGTTAGATGGATCCATAGAAAGATATAAAGCGAATTTGGTAGTAAAAGATTATAGACAGATGGGTGATTATTGGAAGACTTTTTTCCTTACGGCAAAAATAAATACAGTGAAAATCTTATTATCATTGACTGCAATTTAAATTGGAACTTACAAACAATTTGACGTAAAAAATATTTTCTTACACAGAGACTTATACGAGAAGATCTATACGACTGTGCCACCTGGTTTTGAAAATAAGAAGGGGATGGTATATACATTAAAGAAGACACTCTACTGATCAAGCAATCACCTCATGCATGATTTGAAAGATTTACAATGGTTATGATGAAACTATGGATACTAGACAAGGTATACCTGGACAACTCATGAAATCTAGCCTCATTATCAGATACTGAGACCGATTCGTCCTGAATCCCATCAAACTCATCTCGGCGGTTGTCCCGGAGGCTACAAGGCACGAACCTCTCCAGAAACACCTCAGTAAACTGCTCCCTAATCATAATTAGTGATCCAACAGGTCTACGAGCCAAAATTGATCTCCACTATTCCTTAGCTAAGCTAGTGAACTGATAGGAGGTATAAGCAACTCCGTGAGACTCAATGATAGCCGAATTAAAAAATCGATCTTAACACTCTAATAAGAAATCATAGGCCCTATCACCGAGCGTACCATCAAATCTGGGGGGAGCCAATCGAATGAATCTCTCAAAACTCTTTTGCTTGGCAATACACATAGCAAGGCTACTAAAAGATGGTGGCACCATAAATTTGGGTGGTGAAATTGATGGTGTAATAGACAACCCATGAAGCTGTGAACCAGTACTCGACCGAGAAGTATAAGGCAGAATAATAGAGACCATAAGAGGATTCGCTGGGGCTGATGAAGGACCAACAGGAATCATAGATGGATGCCAGCCGACACTACAGAAGTCAATGCATCAATAATGACGGGAGTAGGAGAGGCTCCCTCAAGTGTGGCTGATACATGCAGAAGTAGCTCCTGAACTGAGGGCATGGCATTGGGGGCCGATGATGATGGAACAGGGTTTGTGGGCCCTTCTAACTCATACTCAGTCCATGGAGAAGTTGATCTAGCCTTCCCTCTAGGTGGAGCTACCCCTCTAACACGTCCTCACCCTCTGGCCTACCACGAGTATTACCTCGACCATGAGTGGGGGCCACACCAACTAGCTTAGGCTTTGCCTACCAATCGCTGAGCTCTAGTAATCGTAATCGACATCTGCGCAAAAAGAGTAGATTAGATACTTTCAGAATTGTTTATATAGCGAAACGCATGAATAGAAGCAAGACTAAAAGATTTTCCTATCAAGTGCCCCTTAGCCTCCCAAATATGGGTATAGAAGTCTACATACCGATCCGCGAGACTCAATTAGACATCCCGCTCTTGACTCAGAGCCCAACGAACCTAGAGCTCTGATACCAAACTTGTGATGACCCATAACCAAATCAGGACAAAAGAAAAATAAACCAAAGTAAAAGCAACTACAACACTTAATTTAAATCTCGAAACCTAGATTCATCAGTACATAAGCTTCTAAGTAATATGAATAAGTAAATAAAATCTATATCATATGGAATATAAATAGTCTGGTATAGATAACAACAGGCTGAAGTCTCAAAGAAACATCAGTGACTTGAAGTCTGAGTCTTATCGTTGAATTTGGAAATAATACAAAAATGCACTATATAAGATCAACTACCCCATGGAGTCTGTGTGCTCAATCTGCAGGGAGGAAACAAAGTAAGGGTCAGTACACCAAATGTACCTAGTTGGTTCGATCGACTGGGTAGAAGGAATCGAATAAGCATGTAATAACTAAGACTCCTATCACCTGTAATGAAGGGATTACTATACTATCTATCTATATATATATATATATATATAAATGTGAGGTATGAATAAGCTCAAAAATGACCAACAAGGTCATTACATGACTCTTCCTTCAAAGTCATTAGCCTAGTTTAGAGCTACCACCTTAAGCCCTTTGTTCTTCTATTCTACACCTATACTTGGTCTTTGCTAACACAATGACACATCAACATCAACATTAACTTCGTTCTTATTTAAGGGTATTCTATCTCATACTAACTAACAACTCTTGCTATACTTTCTATCATGAAAATGAAATGATACTTACTACTCTTTAATAAGAACTCAAAAGGGACCTGACTTATCACCCCATTACTTAGTTTATAAATTCATGACTCTTAAATACATGCTTCAATTAACCACTATTCCTAGTACTTATGGTTTCTGCATCTTTCTAGCTCTAGTATCATTCTACCACTTATGATTTACAAAGCATCCAATCATTTTCTCTTGGTGGAGGGGGTATCACTAAGTATTTAGAGGCATAGCTTAATTTCTCGGATAACATCTGTAGAACATTTTAGAGAACTGAGTTTGGAGTGCATTGTATCTTGCTCTAGCTCATGAAACACATGTTTCATATGAATAAGACTGTATTATTTTGAATTAATAAACTTAAGCACACTTATGGGCCTCTCTCATTCTTGGTATAGTCTCTTGACTTTTTGAATACTTCATCTAAGAGTAACACAACAATAAGGATCTAAATTTATCTATTCCGACTACCATGAGCATGAGGGATAGTAGAACGAATCTGGGCAATGCATGAATCTGAATAAGTTTTTTATGGAATAAATCTATTGCACGATCTAGAGTATGAAAAAAGAAAAACTTCTCTTAGATGAAAATAATTCCTCATTTTTAGAAGTGAGACCCTCACAACCATAAATAAGATTCTACAAACATAACTTCATAGACACCCTAGGACACTTAAACCTTGTACTCTAATAGAAAATTTGTCATGATCGAAGCCTACATCTTGGATGTGGTGCATTTAGAACTCATTGTTGTCCCAGCAAACTCTTGGACTGACTGACTGAAGAATTTAACATGCGTGCAGATGCTTTAGATGGTGAACCCTTAAAATGTATGAGTAAACTTTATGTAAACGTATATATGAGTACGAAATTTTAAATGCTAGCAATGATGATAATAATAATAAAAAATTTTAAAATATTTGGATACAAAGGACTGGAATAACTCACTAGTTTTGACTATCTATGAAGCATCTACTAAATGAAGACATGTGTCACAACATGCAATGAACTTATTGGTCATTTTTTAGGTTATCTATGAAAATTATTATTTTGCCCTTTTGTAAGCTGCTTTGGAACTATTTGGAACTATCTGTGTGGTTGGACCGGAGATTCCATATTTTAAAAGTGGAAAATATGAGTTTTGGCATTTTTTAAAGCTTTAGTTGTTAAAAAGGTGAGTTTTTATACCATACTGAGTTTTGGGTGTCAAAAAAAATTCATCAACTCCATTAGTTTGAGAACATCGAATCTGGTCTAGGAGAAGTATTAGAATTGAATTTGGAGTTACAATGAAAATTTTGGACTCAATGTTGTATTTTTAGTTATTTTTAAAGTCAACATTTGACGTTGGTCAACATTCAGAGTTCGGAAGCTTGAATTGAAATTTTGATAGTTTCAATAGTTCCGAATGGTGAAACTAACTCTAGAAATGGTCTCGTTATAATTTTTGGAGTTGCCAAGAGAATTTTTGGTATATTGAGTTTTAAACTAGTTTATTGGAGTTATATTGATAATAATGTCGAGGAGACCTCAAAATTGAATTATAATAATTTGTCGAGTCTAGATTGTTGTTTCTGGTATGGATACATGTCTATTTTGTGAAATTTGGGCTCTGAATGGACTCTGGGGTCCACTCCAGGTATTGAACTTAGCTAATATAACTGGATCTATGACCCTCCACGTTCGTGGAGGTCATCGTTTTCCCCTTCTCTGCGTTCATACATGAGCCACCCCGTTCGCGAAGATCTGGCTATTCCACAATTCATGTCTGCAGAGGTGTTTCGCTTTCTCTTCTTCGCTTTCGCGAATATTTTTCTGTGTTCGTAGAGTACAATATTGACTGATCAGTTTTGAACTTGGGAAAACACAATTTTTAACCATTTTTAACAATTGTCAAGCTTTATGAGGTGATATTTGAAGAGACCTTTTGGATAAAACTTTTGGGTAAGTGATTCTATCATCAAATTAATCATTCTCAATTAATTATCTCTTGATCTTACCTTGAATTTCACAATTTTGAATATTGAAAATTGGAAATTTATTTCTATGACTTGAAAATTTTAATTGATGATTTCTCCTTCGTTTTAGGATCAATTTTGGTGAAATGTTCACCCATGAACTCCTTTTTTCGCGTAGAATTATAATTTTTTTTATCAATTTTCAGATTTGAGAACTTTGAGTTTTAGCCCTAATTTTGACCATTTTGCCCCTAAGACAAATTTGTACGAATATAGCAACGAAAATCATCTTTTGATGCATAGTATCTATTTTTTATCGAGGTTGGTTGATCTGGAGATCATTTCAAGGCTTGGATTGATTGAGAGCTTATTTGAGTACAGTTTCAACGTTGAGGTAGATTTCGCTAAGCTTTTGGGACTGGATTTGAGTTACTGGATATGCTTATGTGATAATTGTAAGTTTTAGGTGGTTTCATGAGTTTTTGGGTTGATATGTTAGAATTTTGGTGAAATTGTGATATTTGTTATATTGGAATTGGAATAAATTATGACTTTTTTGGTAAATTGAGATATATTCTTGAGATTTGGGATATTTTAGATGTTGTGATAATATGAAACTTATGATATCATTTGGGAGGTTTTATGGAAACTTGCTGGTATTTGAGGTATTTTCGAGAATCATATGCATATATTGGGACTTGTGAAGTCTGGTATCATCAGTATAATTGTTCATTGATGAGAATATGGTGATTTGAGACTAGTGATGACTTATAGTATAGTTGTGACACTTGGCATCACTTCGCTAATTTTATGATGATTATTTATCAGTATTTTATATTTTTGTTGTTATATATCTTGATATTATGATATTGGTATACATTTCACCACATATTGCATCAGCCCCTGAGACAGTTGTGTTACTTGAGATCTATTTACCGGCGCCAAAGTCCACCAAGGTATCATCGACGCCAGCGTCCATCATGATACTAGAGATCTATTTACCAGTGCCACAATTCACCGAGGTTGTCACTGGTGCTAGTGTCCATCATGAAACTTGAGAGGTTTTGGTATATAGTCTGATGAGACCCCCATAGATTTTACCTGATTGATTCAGCTCGTTAAAAGTATACACCGACGGCAGAGTTCGCCATGATTCCACTCCATGTTTGGCATTCATACATTATAATTATACATTGTATTATTGATTGTTATTATTGATATCTTATTCTAACCTTTTAATGCAGGTGATAAGATTCTTCATTATTACATGCTTGTTCAATTTCTCTTACCCAGTTGATTGAACTGCCTACTGGTACATTTCACTGTACTCACCCCTACTTTGTTTATTGCTTGTAGTTCGAGTAGAGGTATCCTCATAGGGTAGCTGATCTCATTCAACCAGAGTTCTATCCCATTATTAGATTCAGCGGTGAAGCTCAGACTCCGAGTTGCTATTGCTTCTTTGAGTTATACTAGACCATGTATTTCCTATTCTCAGATAACTTTGTATTTACTTATTCGTACTACTTTAAATGCTCTTGTACTCATGACTTCAGGTCTTGAAATTTCGTATTAAGTGTTGCGTTATTTTTGCTTTACTTTAATCTCTTTAGTCGCAATTCAATTTTAGGTCATGTCACAAAAAGATCTATGGCTACCAAATTATAAAATATAGACACAGAACTAACTCATGAAGCCCTATAAAAGTGAGGAAGTCTCACCAACTGTTTCAGAGAAGATGTCTTATCGAATTTCTTCTATCATGGTTACTTTATTTTGCATCGTAAAATGATGTAGTACTAAATAGTATCAATACATGAGTATGGTATGTAAAATGGCAAAAAGAAACACATATTTGGATATTCAACTCAGAATAACTCAATCATGAAATTACGTGCTATAAACAAAATACTATTATAATATGTTGATGAATACAACTCAATGTATGAAAAATAGAACACTCAAATGTGTTGCTCTAAAATGTCGCTCAACTCAAAGGCTTGACTCAAAAATAACTCAGTAACAAAAGTAATACAATGTAAATGAAATATCCGACTTAATGCATAAATAAATGTAACTCAATATATGAAAGTAATATACTTTAACTTAGGAGTTTATCTAATTGACAACCATCACTATGAGTATCGTGATGATACAACATATTACCAATGTTGCTTGAACCATCCAACACCTTGCTAGGATAATGGACGAATTTATTTCGTGGATACAACTTATAAGCCTTCTCAGAGAAACTTTAAAAGTCATAGAAATGTTGGTACAGTCCTATCTTACGCCGGATACATAGTTTATGGAGTTACAATTATTTGAACTAGTATCCAAATTGGTACTCAATACTACTCCCAAAATTTTTTATTATGCTCTTCTTAATCTTTTAAAATATTATCTTCTCTGAGTTAGAGGTAATTACTCAAACTAGTCTCTTAAAAGAAAAAAGTTGATTTCTCATAACTTATAATGCTTCTCATACTAGTAATGCTTTCTTTAAAATGGATAATACTTTCTTTAAAATAGACAAAATTTTCTCAGCACCAAATATGTATTTGGAACCACTTATATTTCCTTAAAAACTCATCTTTAATGATAAATGCAAAATACTTTGTCTCACTTTGAGCTCTGAAAATCATGCATATAAATGATAGAAATGTAAATATTTAAAAGAATGAGTATTTCTTCTAAAAACTAATATGCTATGCCTTCTCTGTATATATAATCATGCTCTTTTCGAATCAACAATAATGCACTTGGAACACTCAAGTTTCTTTAGAACTTTTCTTTACTAATAGCTTTGAAATACTTTTACTTTAACTAAAAATAATGCACAATGCATAGCAACATAAATCTTTCAACTCAATCAACTAGGGTTCATGTGATAAGTAAGCATGAACGACAATCAAGAACTCAAATAATATAAGGAATCATAAGTTCAACAATAGAAACAACAACAACAACATACCTAGTGGAATTCCACAAATGGGGTCTGGGGAGAGTAGAAATGTACGCAAACCTTACCACTACCTAATAGAAGTAGAGAGGCTATTTCCTGGGAACCCTCGTCTCAAAAACCCATAAGCAGAATAAACTAGATATAAAAAGAGTAAAAGAAAGGAAACGGCAAAAAATGACTAATAACCAAAAGCACATGAGAATACATAAATATGATACAATTACACATAAATAACAAATAATGACAACACATCTTATAACACACTACTGCTCCTCTATCCTATTATACCCCATGACTAGATAACCATCTAACCCAACCAACCAATTAGCCTACTACTCTAATTCACGACCTCCACTTCTTTCTATCTAGAGTCATGTCCTCAGTGAGATGAAGTTCCATCATATCATGTCTAATCACCTCCCCCCAGTAGTTCTTCGATCTACCTTTGTCCCTCTGTGAAGCTCCTAAAACCAACCTCTCGTACCTCCTAATAGGAGCATCGGTACTTCTTCTCTGCATATGTCCAAACCATCGCAGTCTCACTTCCCTCATCTTATCAGCCACCAGAGCAACCTCTAGCTTCTCCCGAATAGTCTCATTCCTAACCTTGTCATTCCTGGTGTGACCACACATCTATCTCAACATCCTCATCTCTGCGACATGCATCTTCTGGACATGTGCATTTTTGATTGGCCAACACTCTACCCCATATAGCAACAATGGTCTAACTACCAATCTGTAAAACTTACCTTTGAGTTTAGTTGGTATCTTCTTATCATACAATACTCCAGATGCAAGCCTTCATTTAATCCATGCTGCCCCAATACGATGTGTGATATCATTGTCGATATCACCACTATTCTGGATGATGGACCCCAGATACTTAAAGTTTTCCCTCTTGGGAATAGGTTTAGTGGCAAGCCTCACATCAAAGTTTACTTCATCCCTCTCAACACTGAATTTGCACTCCAAGTATTCAGTTTTGTTCCTTCTCAATTTGAATTCTTTGGACTCCAAGGCGCCTCCAACCTATCACTAACATTAGTCCGAGTCTCATCAATCAGTACTATGTTATCTGCAAATAACATATACTATGGTACCTCCTCCTGGATAGATCACGTCAACTCATCCATCACCAAGGCAAACAAGAAAGGGCTCAACGCAGATCCTTGATGGAGTCCCATCTCAATAGGAAAATACTCTGAGTCTGCTCCTACCATTCTTACCCGAGTTTTGGCTCGATTGTATATGTCCTTAATCGCCCTGATATATGTCATTGTGATAACTTTCACCTCTAGACACATCCATAAGACATCCCTTAGGACTTTGTCATATGCCTTCTCGAGATCAATGAACACCATATTAAGGTCCTTCTTTCTTTCCCTATATTTCTCCACTAACCTCTGAATAAGATGAATTACTTCAGTAGTCGACCGCCTCAGCATGAATCCAAACTCATTCTCCGAGATAGATACTACTCTTCATATCCTCGTCTCCACCACTCTCTCCCAAACCTTCATAGTGTGGCTTAACAACTTGATACCCCTGTAATTGTTACAGTTTTGAATATCTCCCTTATTCTTGTAAAATGGAACTATTGTACTCCTCCTCCATTCATCAGACATCTTGGCAGTCTTTGTAATAGCATTGAACAGTCTAGTCAACCACACTATGCCATCCTTGACCATGTTCTTCCAAAAGTCTACCGAAATCTCATCGGGCCCGATCGCCTTCCTCCTCTTCATCCTACTAATATCCCGTCTTACCTCTTCAACTCTGAACCGCCTGCAATAACCAAAATCATGATGGTCTTTGGAGTGTGCCAACTTACCCAACTCAATATCTCTATTTCCTTTTTCATTTAAGAGTTTATGAAAGTAAGCTTGTCACCTTAATTTTAATGGAAGCGTCATCCACCAACACCTTACCCTCCTCATCCTTGATGCACTTCACTTGGTCCAAGTCGCGAGCTTTCCTTCTCTTACTTTAGCGAGCCTATACAATCTCTTGTCCCCGTCTGTATCACTTAGCTCCTCATAAAGGCGCTCAAACTCTACTGACTTAGCACTCATCATCGCCATCTTTGCTTCTGACTGGCCATCCTATAGATTACCTTAAGCTTTTGTTTCTCATCTTCATCCCTACACTCTAACCACTCTGTGTAAGCGACCTTCTTATCTTTCACTTTGCCCTGAACTTTATCATTCCACCACCAATTACCCTGACGTCCACCAAAGATCCCTCTCGAAACCCCTAGTACCTCGATAGCTACCTTTCTTATGTAATCAGCAGTCATGTCCCACATACTGTTTACATTACCTTCACTACTCCACGCCTCTAAGTTTCTCAACTTTTCTTCCATCTCGCAAGAAAGGGCAAGAGTGAGGCCTCCCCATCTAATCCTAGGTTGGGAATACATAACTTTCTTCTTCTTTTTTCTTTTGATCTCCACAGCCATCACTAACAGTCTATGTTGAGTGGAAACATTTTCACTCGGAGATTCTAATATATAATAAAGAGCGATAGAAACATGAATTCAAGAAAGGGTTGGTTAAAACCCTAAGTTAAACTCTTACTGACTGGATTTAGGTATAGGGCGATCGAGCCCGGGATCTTCTTGGAAATGGGAAGATCTAGGATAGGCGGCCAGCCTCAGTGTGAGGATAAACTTGGTCCAACACTATGATTACTTTTACAAACTTGGGATGAAGATTAGACAATAAAAGTTGAAGCTTTTAGCTTGTATTTATTGAACCCTAGTTTCTCCTCTGCTTGAAATCACCGCTCTTAAAGGATTTGCACATTTTTTAGAGAAAACCAACATTGGGAATTGATATGGGGAAATTTTTCATGTCAAAACAATGTTGGTTAAGTATAGCATGGTGGGTAAAGATGAGAATACCCTTCAATTAAAATTGAAAAATCGAGCACTGTGATGGAGCAAGCCCGCGATGCATACTTGTTTTATTTTAGTTTATTTTTGTATGGAACACGTAAAACTCACTAGTGAAATGTATTTTATGAACAATGGTAAAATTGCACTATGATGAGGCAGATCCACAACTTGCACACTTTTCGGGGTAAGCAATTTTGTCAGAAAAAATATTTTTCGAACTCCTTGATCAAATATTCCATCAAGTTCATTTTTAAATATAATTATTTAACTCCTTTTGATATTCCAACTCCGTTCTAGCTAAAATGACTTGAGACATTACAGTCGATCGATGCATAGACAAGTGTATTATGAATATATATATATATATATATATATATATATATATATATATATATATATACATACATATATATGCC
>JAABOM020101802.1:0-26151 GCA_011800125.2 Solanum clarkiae | reverse complement strand
GATGTTACACAGGATGCGCAATGGGGGGTAGTACGAGGTGACTGATAGCATTACATTAATTAGAAGAATAGAAAGAGCAAATGGAGAACCCGGAGAGACCCCAAATAAGTCTTTTAGCATATCATTATATATCCTTCATTGCGCAAGCAATTAAAAAACAACAAGAGAACATAAAATAAGGGTAAAGGGAGTCATACTTTTAGTAGGGTGGATAGATGTATTTTTTAGGGGATAAGGGAGTCTTTCATAGCTTAAAAAACACAAGAGTCAAGAGAGTCATGCTCAAAAATCATTGCATAACTTGTCCAACAGCACCTCTGATCTTAGAATTGAGCAGGGCCAAGACGATTTTCTAGGCTCACCGTCATAGTCAAAAGCATACAATAAACAAAAGAGAGTCTTTGTTTAACATAAGGTCAAAAGATATCGTCCCTGGAGTTGAGGACTCACCAAACTTGCTTCAAAGATAGTACTAGCCTTGTGGAAGAGGAAGATGATCAAGTGGTGCTCTGGTTCCTATATGGTAACATCGTGTATCCATAGAGTATGTGTTACTACATTCCATTGTACTAAGTATGCAGGATGCAATCGAACAAGAGATTGGAAACATAAGAAAAATGCGTACATACTGGCGATGGATGACCATAGTAACAATATGGCATCCATGAATAATGCTTGAAGTAAAATATGCTTATATAGAACATATTACATGTGTAGGAATAGACCATCATAATAGAGGCCAAGGCCTACCACCCTCTTGGTGAGGCGATTGAGGCATACATCCCCCAACGTGGTTGCACGGGTCTACTACCTCCCGAGCGAGGCAATTGAGGTACAAACCCCCCCCAACATAATTGCACGGGCCTACTAGCACCCCAGCAAGGCAATTGAGGTACAAACCCCCTAACGTGGTTGTTCGGGCCTACCACCCGAATGAGGCATCATCAACTTACAACACTATAAATACCATTCATGAAATCAAAACATATATCTATTCCTTTAATCTCCATAAAGTCAATTAACACATGTCATACATTAGAGCTTTAACAACTTAAGAATCCATAAACAGGCATTTTATCAAACGCTTAGCAAGTGTGTAAAACTAGTACAAAATCATGCAATTAAAGAGTGAAATTATATGAGAAAAATCAATGTAAAACCACCCATCAACACTTGGTAATACCATTATGCAATATACATCAAAACCCTTCATCAAATCACATAATGGATCTTAGATTCATAGCCCAAAGCATGCTTAAACAGTCACAATTTTGTGAAACCCTAACATTGTTTATAACTAAATTCATAGTAAGTAACACCCATATGTATATCAACTTAGAAACAAGCATTATATATAATAAGGAAGGTTAGGCACTATAAGTGAAAGGACCCAATGGTTGAAACTCACATACCTTGACTTTGGAGGTTTTCTTGATGAACATTTGTTTGAGAGCTTGAAGCTAGAATGAAATCCTTAGATTCGAAATGAGACTAGGACACTTGAATTTGAGTGAAATATTTGTCTAAGTGTTTCGGAGGGTTTTGGGGAATATCTTGAATGATATGGGGTTGAAAAATCACTAAGTATAGGTGTTTTTACACGTAGGAAGGCTTAGACTTAAAACCAAAGGCCTTACACCAAAACAGGAAAACTGGTACAAAATAACACATCTCCGCGATGTCTTTGCATTGTGGAGCAAACGCGTACCCCTACTGGAATTGAATTTTTTACTAAATTCATTTTTCACTATGAGTCCTCTAAAATTTGGGTTATACCCATTCGCCACAAAATTTTGCTCCATGATCACGAATATGGAAGTCAATTTTTTGGATATTATGCATGGATTTTGAGATATATGGAAATTACGAATATGGGCATTTCTGAGGCACATTTTCGAGCACATTTTGGGGTCGTTTCAAGTACAATAACACAGAGACCTTAATCTAATGCCATACATCATAACAAACTCAAGCTCAGATACCCACACCACTTTCAAAAGCATATTAGATAGCTATCAAGAAACCCAATACGAATCAATATATGTAACAATGCAACTATGACAAGTAAGGGCAATAGAAACACTCACTGAGTTACTCTAATGTCAACAATCCAATGCAAGTGCCCTCACAGGAAGAAATCCTATATACCTCTCAGAATGATGTTTTCATATTCAATGCTTGGGACTATGCAAAATCACTTACTCTAAAAAAAATATTCAAGTACCATGCTCAATACCATATGTTATCCCCTATACTCATGACTATAACCTTTGACTACTTGGACTAGGATCACTTTAGGATTTTATTGGCTTGTAATGTAGACTCAAAGAGCTTTGCTGTGATGTTTCAGGAACACAGTGACTAGAGGCCCTCCTTGACACTGTGTTTTTCTACACTTTTGCCTTACCAACACTGTCATTTTTCACCTCATTCTACCTTTTTCCCATTTTAGCTTGCTTGGGTGCCTTATTATCATTTTTCAGCTTTTTGCCTTTTATTTTTACATGACTTTTCTTTCTAGCTCATTGGTTAGGCATCAACTCATTTTTCTTGCACGCAAAACATATTTTATCACTTTTTTCATGTATCACTAACTTCCTCCTCAATTTGTGTTTACCCTTACAGTAGCCACCCTCAACTTAGGCATCTGGCCTGAGTTAAGGTGCACAATATCCAACTTAGGAACCGAGCCATTTTTGATAGCCATCCTCAACTTAAGTTTTTTTCCTCAATCAAGGTACACAATGTTCAATGAAAGACCAGGGCTCATTTTAGGATTTTACATCTAAGAAGGCTAGGTAACTTAGGTTTTTACAAAGAAAAGGGTACATGCAAGGATCGAACATTAGGACCAAGGTATATATTACACATTTGGTTTCTTATTTAGGCTAATTGGACTATTATGAACAACGATCTGAGATCCTTTCCTATCTAACTAACCTACAACATAAGTCAGTGTAACATGGGAAGTTCTTAATTGAAACACAGCACATGAATCTAGCAAAGAAAGCTCACACACACATGGCACTACTTACATTATCAACAACGACTCTCATATCATGCTTTTTATCAAAATTCATCCTCACTTATTGGAATAAGCACTGTCAATACAATCAAACATGTACTTTTGTTATCAAGACAAACTAACAAAATTCTAGCGGGCATCATTTTTCACACAAAAACAAATATATGCCATAGATGATAGTACTACATGCTACTAATACTACCTACACATTATAAACATGTCGATTCAATTGAAATTAAATATCCTTAGGGAAAAAGAACACATTAAAGAAAACCCCTAGGATTCAAAATTTTGGATAGTTATAGGCCATGGTTACTCAGACTTCACTGAGCTTAAAACTACCCATACCCCATCGAAAAATACTTTCATTGTCCTCAATGCACAAAATAGAAATTAAAGCACATGGGGTTAAAAAAGAACATACTCGGACGCCTAAGCGCCAGTGTCTAGCTGAGTCTTGCCACCCTCAACCTGCCTAGTGGCCTTCTTAGTAGTGGAAGCATGTTCGGAGGGGACAACACCCCTTATCATCTCAAGCTCATGAGCCTACCTCATCTCCTCATCCTGCCTCGAGCCTGGCAAGCACTAATCCCTGTTACTCTGTCATCTTCGCCTACAGTTTCCTAAGTTTGGGTAAACCATGTGGGGCCTCTTCCTGATGGTAGTATGTGATAGTTTCTCAAGAGAAAATAGATCAACCAACAACACCGAGGGCTCAGTCTGCGGGAATACTACCGGTGAGGCCAATATTGTTGTCATATCGGCCTGGATCTTCTGTATGTCCTTCTAAAGGGCCACCATGTTCACTAGTCATGTTGTGTTAAGGCTCTATTAGACCCGCCTCACAAAAGCATCTATGCGAGCATCCATTAATGTTAGTTTTTCATGGATAGTGGCTACTATGAATGCCTGCATACGAGCCTCGAACTTTGAAATAGCTTGGTGGACCCAAGGCCCACTCTGTTATAGTAACTATGTCAACTGACTTAATATGGGCCAGTCTCTATGCCATGTCCTGGATGGACACCACTGACACATCAACCATGCCTGCAAGTGTTGTCAATGTAGGAATGGCCTCTAGGAAGAACTAGTAGTAGGCCCCTCTCTACATCAGCCTCAGCTTGTAGGGGGCCTCTCATCAGTAGTAGCAGCAGTAGTGATGGTGGTGGACGGCTCAGATGTTGGCTCCACAATGAACATCTCTTGTATCTGTGATGGCTGGTGCAATGTTCATGATAGAGCCACCGAATTATCCTTAACCTTGATCAGGCTGGAATCCAAAGTCCTCTGGACCTCTACTAGTGAGTCCAAATGATGTAGACTCTCTACCCCTGACTCTATACAGAGTCTATAGATCAACCATGGGAAGGGGATAAAGGTAGACCTCTTCATAGCAGCATCATGTATCTACTCTTCAATGCGGTTGGCCTAATCAATCTCATAGCCATCTCAGATACTGGCAACCAAAATTGCACAATCCAGTGTCGAAGTTTTATATACAAGTGCGGGCTAGATCCTTGATCTCACCATAGCCCACCAAAATTTGGTGGGGAAGCCGAGTGAGTCGTTCACAATGTGCTCTGATGATGTATAGCTATCCATGTAGGTCTCAAGCCCTACTTTGCAATTTGATCAGCAACCTATCTTATCAAACTTGCCCTACGGACCTAAACTCTCATTTGGTCCTTATCCATAGTCTTCCCCAATCTGTGGTGATACTGTATTATCGATCTAAGGGCAAGGAACTTGGGCACAAATTACATATGGCGGATGGTAATCTCAGAGGTTTCCACCTGTCAGCCTTTCACTCTAGTATGTGTTAGTTTAGGTTGAGTGAGGGACTTCTTCCCCTTGGGAAGAGTGTTGAGAACTATGGCAGCATATGATGCATAAAACTCCTGAACCATAGTTAGAGAGTACTTCCCTGACAATTGGCCAGCCACTGGAGCCCATATCTGCTATAGTGTCTTGCTGGCCTAGGAGTTGCAAAAGGCCTTTTTGGAAAGGTCTTACACCGAAACAGGAAAATTGGCACAAAATAACACATCTCCATGATGGCTTTGTCACGTGGAGTGAACGCGTACCCCTACTGGAATTGAATTTTTTTCGAAATTCATTTTTCTCTATGAGTCCTCTAAAATTTAGGTTATACCCATTTCCAACACAATTTTGCTCCATGATCATGAATATGGAAGTCAGTTTTTTGGATATTATGCATGAATTTGAGATATATGGAAATTACAAATATGGGCATTTCTGAAGCACACTTTCGAGTACATTTTGGGGTCGTTTCAAGTACAGTAACATAGAGACCTCAATCTAATTCCATACATCATAAAAAAACTCAATCTCAGATACCCACACCACTTTTAAAAGCATATTAGATAGCTATCAAGAAAACCAATACAGATCAATATTTGTAACAATGCAACTATGACAAGTAAGGCAATTACCAACTAGCAACACTCACTGAGTTAGTCTAATGTCAACAATCCAATGCAAGTGCCCTCATAGGAAGAAATCCTATATACCTCTCAGAATTATGTTTTCATATTCAATGCTTGGGACTATGCAAAATCACTCATTCTCAAAAAAGACATTCAAGTACCATGCTCAATACCATATGCTAGCCCCTATATTCATGACTATGACCTTTGATACTACTTGGACTAGGATCACTTTAGGATTTAATTGGCTTGTAGTATAGGCTGAAGGAGCTTTGGTGTGATGTTTTAGGAATATACTGACTAGAGGCCCTCCTTGACACTGCATTTTTCTACACTTTTGCCTTACCAACACTATCATTTTTCGCCTCATTCTACCTTTTTCCCATTTTAGCTTTTCTGGGTGCCTTATTCTCATTTTTTAGCTTTTTGCCTTTTATTTTTACATGACTTTTCTTTCTAGCTCATTGGTTAGGCATCAACTCATTTTTCTTGCACGCAAAACATATTTTTATCCCTTCTTTTCATATATCACTAACTTCCTCCTTAATTGTGTTAATCCTTACAATAGACACCCTCAACTTAGGCTTTTGGCCAGAGTTGAGGTGCACCATATCCAACCTAGGAACCGAGCCACTTTTGATAGCCATCCTCAAGTTTTTTGCTCCAGTCAAGGTATACAATGTTCAATGAAATACTTGGGCTAATTTTAGGGTTTTACATCTAATAAGGATAGGTATCATTGGTTTTTACAAAGAAAAGGGTACATGCAAGGCACAAACATTAGGACCAAGGGATATTACACATTTGGTTTCTTATTTAGGCTAAGTGGACTATTATGAACAACAGCCTAAGATCCTTTCCTATCTAACTAACCTACATCATAAGTCAAAGTAACAGGGGAAGTTCTTAATTGAAACACAGTATATGAATCTAGCAAAGAAAGCTTACACATACATGGCACTACTTACATTATCAACAAAGACTCACATATCATGCTTTTTATCAAAATTCATTCTCACTTATCAGAATAAGCACTGTCAATACAATCAAACATATACGTTTATTATCAAGACAAACTAACAAAATTCTGGTAGGCATCATTTTTCACACGAAAACAAATATATGCCATAGATCTCAGTACTACATGCTACTAATACTACCTACACATCGTAAAGATGTCGATTCAATAGAAATTAAGTATCCTTAGGAAAAACGAACACAGGCAAGAAAACCCCTACGATTAAAAACTTTGGATAGTTATAAGCCATGGTTACTTAGACTTCACTGAGCTTAAAACTACCCATACCCCATCGAAAATACTTTCATTGTCCTCAATGTACAAAATAGAAATTAAAGCACATGGGATCAAAAGGGAACATACTTGGACGCCTAAGCACTAGTGTCTGGCTGAGTATTGCCACCCTCAACCTACCTAGTGGCCATCTTAGTGGCTGAAGCATGTTTGGAGGGGCCAACACCCCTTATCATCTCAAGCTCATTAGCCTACCTCATCTCCTCATCCTGCCTCGAGCCTGGCAAGCTCTAATCCCTGCTACTCTGTCATCCTCGCCTACAGTTTCTTAAGTCTAGATCAACCATGTGAGGCCTCTTCCCGAGGGTACTGTGTGATAGTTTCTTAGGAGAAAATAGATCAACCACCAACACTGAGGGCTCAGTCTGTGGGAATACAATCGATGAGGTCAACATTGTTGTCATATCGGCCCGGATCTTCTGTATCTCCTTCTAAAGGGCCACCATTCCACTAGTCATGTTGTATTAAGGCTCTAATAGACCCGTCTCACAAAAGCATCTATGCGGGCATCTATGGTGTTAGTTTGTCATGGATAGTGGCTACTGTGAGTGCCTGCATACGAGCCTCGAACTTTGAAATGGCTTAGTGGACCCAAGGCCTACTCTGCTATAGTAACTATGTCAACTGACTTAATATGGGCCAATCTTTATACTCTGTCCTGGATGGACACCACTAACACATCAACTATGCCTGCAAGTGTTGTCAATGTAGGAATGGCCTCTGGGAAGAAGTAGTAATAGTGGACCCCCTCTCTACATCAGCCTCAACTTGTAGGGGGCCTCTCAACAGTAGTAGCAGCAGTAGTGGTGGTGGTGGATGGCTCAGATGTTGGCTCCAACAGGAACATCTCTTCTATATGTGCTGGCTGGTGTAATGTTCACGATAGAGCCACCGAATTATCCTTAACCTTGATCTGGCTGGCATACAAAGTCCTCTGGACCCCAACTAGTGAGTCCAAATGATGTAGACTCTCCACCCCTGACTCTATACAGAGTCTATAGGTCAACCATAGGAAGGGGATAAATGTAGACCGCTTCATAGCTGCCTCGTGTATCTGCTCTATAGTTGATCAGTGTCCAGTTTAGGCTGGACATTGAGCTCCTCAATCGAACCGCTTATCTAGGGAGTACCCTGACCTCCTAAGGGCTTATCTCTCAATCACCTCTTCATGGCTATGATCTCATCCTTCCTGAGTTTTGGAGTCATAGTACCTAAAACATACATATTTAGCAAACATGGTTAGCCCCATAAGTAAAGGAATGAAAAGCAAAAACATTTCAGATTTGATTACAGATGGATCGGCAAAGGCACTTCTACGAGCCGTAGTAAAACCTATGAGTCATAGAAGACCCTTGTAGAAATAGAGTGCATTATCTTTGGCTTCTGGAATTTCATCTACGAATCTAGGTATGACTCATAGAAGATTCTACGAGCTATAGACTAAGTCATACAAGTGTTTCAGTATTGAATATTTATAGGAAAGGAGCTTGGATAACTATCTATGAGTCATATAATATTCTATGGCTCATATAAAGTCTCTTATGATAGATTCTCAAAAACCTCAAGTTTTTGGATTTGCATACGAGGGTCACCTACGACTCGTGGAATGTTCCAAATGCAATAAAAAATCCTTGTAGAGTGAAAAACCCAGAAGCCTGAGTTTGTAAGCCTATCTAGATGGATCTCACACAACATTATTAACAGCTAGATCAGCATCAAAGCAATACATGACACACCCTCACATGATTTCAACAAATACCTAACACCCTACATGCAATGTTTACATACAACCTCATCGAATTTTATTTTACATGTGTCCCAAGCAAACCGACCATGTTTGAATGTGTAAGCATTAATCTACCCACATGTAATCATACACTAATTTTCAAGAAACAAACTCTATTCAATTCAAATGACATATGATAACATGGTTTCCATATAAAATATTCAAAATACCTAACCATGGCCATACACACAATTTATTGACTTTTAACACTATTCAGTCGTTGGGATATACTACTCATGCTTAATTTTTAAGCACAAACTATGGCAAACACGAATTCAACCTCATGCTAATCATATTACCATATCCAACAATTAATTTCAACCTAGTACCAATAATTTCAGTATTTATTGGATTTTAGTACCAAGAACTTACCGAACTGACTGAGAAAGTTGCTAAAAATTAAAGGAGGAGCCAATCAGAAGAAACTCTAGGGTTTCCAGAAGTGGTCAGAAAAAAATTGCCAAAAAATGGGGTGGTTGCCAATCATTAGTGGCAGAAATGCATGGGTCCGAGGGATTGGTATTTTTAGGTAATTTGGTTAAGAATGAAGGTCAAAATTATTTGATCCTCTATTTATAAGTTGATCGAGTCGGCCAAAATTAATGGGCTTAGGCTCTACGAAACCTTGATTACAGGCCAGAGGATTTTACGGCCCGTAGATCCTGGTTGTGTGGAATGCCCAACCCTCAGTTTTGCAGCCTAGGTTTCACAGACCAGTCTAAACGCCGTATAATTCGATATGGCTCCTAGAGTTGGTCATACAAACCTCCATACTTAGTCAAAAATAGAAGAACTTACCTGGGTCTACGAGCCCCATTCACAACCCGTAGTTTTATCTATGGGCCCTAAAATAAATTTTTACTCACAAGAAGTGCTATACAAAATAGTGTACCAGTCATAGGTTTACATACGACTCATATAACTAGTGGTAGAAATACCTCTTGATACCTTTCAACCAAAAATGCCTATCTTGGTCATATACTTGCACATTCTTCACAAAATATGCTATTACCCTATATGAAACTAGTCCAATCTCCACAAGTTACAACCACAATGTGAAAATGTAACTACCTACAAGTTCAAAAGCTAGAAACAAAACAAAACTAGAACTACTACATCAAATATCTTTGATTGCCTTCCAAGTAGCGCCTGATTTATTATCGCAGCATGACTTGGACAACTTGGTTACTCAGACTTACAAACATCCTTCTTTATGTCATTTGGCCTCTTCATTGGCTGAGAAATATTAAATACGACTTCTTTGTTGTTCAACCTAAACTTAAGTTGGCCGGCTTCAATATCTACTAGTGCTCGACCAGTGGCTAGGAAGGGCCTTTCTAAGATAATTACGACTTCGAAGTTGACTTCACAATCCATGATCACAAAGTTTGTAAGGTATATGAATTTCTCAACTTTGAAAGTACGTCATAAATATCCCAAAATGCTTCTTCACCATGCGGTCAGCCATTAACAATCACATCGAGGACTAGGGGCTCCCAATCCTAGCTTCTTAAAGATCACATAGGACATCAGATTTATACTATCACCAAGATCACGCAATGCCCTTTAAACTCTATATCTCCAATAGTGCAGGGTATGGTAAATGCATAGAGATTTTCTAGCTTCTGAACCATGGTAAATGCATAGAGATTTTCTAGCTTCTGAACCATGGACTTTCTAGCATTTGTACAGCAATGTTGAAGCTCTTAGGAAAGCTCCTGATTCATATTCTGCTTCTTTGTGGCTAAGTTCGTCATAAACTTTGTATAGCCTAGCATCTTCTTCAATGCCTCAATGATAGAAATTTTGATACAGAATTGTTTCGGCATGGAGAGAACGTGCTTGAACCTACCCTCCTCCTCATTTTATTTGAATTTTTTAGGGAAGGGAGAAGCAGGTCTAGGAATTGGCTTTATCTTGTGTGGCACCTGTGCATCATCACTTACCCCATCCTTGGCACAATCATCTCAGATTTTAGCATCTTTGACCTAAATTGTCTTCTCATGAACATCATCATCATCAACTGGCATAGTGCCTCTCATTCTTTGGATTCTGAACTGTGTTGCTAGGTAGTGTACCTCTCGGTCGCTAGTTGAGTTAAGTTGATACTTGACCAAACTGTTGCTCCAGCTATTTGACAGTAACAGAATGAGACTCGATCTTCTGATTAATATTAGAGATGTCAGACTTCATCCCCCTCAAGGTCCCATCCTATGAGTCAGCCTTGTTCAACACTCGATCAAGCATCTCCTCAACCATGGAACTACTAGTACCTACATCATGACTATGTTGTGGCACATACGGACCATTCCTATAACCATCTTTGCGAGGCCAATTAGCATCTCTATCCTGGCCCTTATTTTTACCATAGTAACCTCCACAATTGTTGTCTCTAAAGGCACCGTCTTTGTTATAGTTTTGACCATGGTTTTCTTGAACTTGGTGCCAATAGTCCTGATTGGACCCTTGGGCACTGGTCTGGAAATCCTCCCCCCTCCACCCGGTTTGATCAGCAATGAACCAAGTGTCCTTCTCATAGTAAGGCTTCTCGTACATGGGTGCTCATGAAGGCTGATGAACAACTGTATTAACTCGTTCCTGGTTCTGCTTCATCAACACATCCATGTTGGTACTAATCCAAGCAAGATCTTACATCATCTTTGCCTTTATTTTAGCTTGCTCTGAACTAATACTGACAACACACGAGCTCTTAGTAGATGATATGCCTCTCAGCCCCCATGCACAATTTGTCTTTACCATCTTTTTTAGTTGCTCATAAACCCTTACAAATGGTTGATCTAGAAACATTCCACCCATGATGATGTCAACACATGCTTGGCTATTCTCATCCAAGGCATGGTAGAAGATCTCTACCGAGGCATCATCGACTATTTTGTGGTTGGGGCACTTCTAAGACACTTTGTAAATCTCTCCCATGTATATTTACTGATCGAGTCACTAGTAAGTTGCTCAAAGTTATAGATTTCGTCCTTTAACTTGAGCTTCTTTGATCTCAGGAAGAAGCTCCTCGAAAAGGCCTTGTGCAACTCAGCCTAACTGGTGATCAAACATTACAGCAGCTCGGATAGTCATAGCACTACATTACCTGTTAGCGATAATGGGAAGACACAAAGCCCAACAGTATCCATAGACAGATTCTGAGTCCCTATTACACTATTACTAAAAAAAAACAATATTGTTTGGATGGCTATATGGATCCTCTTATGGTAGGCCCGTTAACAATCCACAATTCAGTAGGATCTAAAGAAACCCACTCGAAACCATGAACTTTGTATCATCCGATAGTGGCTGCAACATATAGCTCTAGTAACATCCATAGCCATATGATTTAACCATTATTGATTCCATTGATAAGCTTCGGCATTAAGGTCTTGTGGTTGTGGTTCAATGTTCTCAAGCGGAGGTCGGTTATTAGCATTCTCATTCTGATTGAGAGTTGTATTAACTACATTGTTTGTGTTGTCTTAGGACGTGCTTCTCAATCTTCTCTGGATCTTTGGGACAAATGAAGTCAAGGGAATGTCTCAGCTTCACATGTTGTGCATACACTACACCTGCATACTGAAACAAAAATAAACAACCAAAAATGTAAAATGAGGGAAATAATAATTAATTCCTGAACTAATCAAATTAAATAAGTCCAGTCATATTTCCTTGCAATAACGTAAAAATCTTGCTATCACCCAAGCTATACCTCCTTTTTGAAGGCTAAAATGGTCACTTGTCAAGAAATATAACCAAATCGAGGTTAGGGTATATTGATGTTTTATCAAAATACAGCACTTTTAATGCTTAAAAACTTTGAATTTTGTGTGTTCTCAATGTGATGATAGATTTGATGTGTTTTTGTGTTTGTTTAGTAGGATTCTAGGGTTGGCACAATGTTTAGGCAAAATGTGCAGAAGTTACTGAATTTGAGGATCCACGAGACCCTTTACGGGCTGTAGAATATCCTATGGGTCATGAAGTAGGTTTTGTGTGCAATTACAATAAAGGGTTGTTTCCAATGTTGGGTTTACAAACATGCAGACAAGACGTATAAAGACATTACGAGCGATAGACCCAGTCTCGTACCCTGAGGACCAGAGTTGAGGACTTTTTGAAATTCCATTAGATGAAACCCCCTATGGTCCATAAAACCTTTAACAAGCCATAGAGGGGTGTCCTACAAGCCATGTTCAGAATTGAAGCAACAGTTTACGAAAGCTCAACTATGAGCTATAAATCACTATATGACTTATGGAGCCTGCTGCCCAGTTATTATATTTTGTTTTGGATTTGTATTTTAAACATTATAAATAGATTTTTAGATTTTTTTTCTTAGGAGAGTCGGTGATAAAGAGCAGAAAAACTTTGAAGAGTTTGAGAAACACTTGTAAACTTTAATTTCATCTTTTTATTGCAATCTTGTGATTCTCATTGAAGCTTTGGATTTTCCTATGCTTAATTCTATTGTGTAAGTTCTTTATCATGTTATTCAAAACCATAAATGTAATATTTACATAAATCATGAGTAGCTAAATCCACAACTGAGGTTATGGGAGCCATGAAGAACTAATTAGGTAAAGCTAGATAATTCATAATTCTTGAAAAATATGCACGCATGTATTAGTTAATTCTCTTTGTTTTGAATGTTTTCTACTACTGGCCAACATTATAACCCACCTAGTGTTACTAATTGGACCAAGGTAGTAATGAATAGGAAAAGAGATTAATTAACAGGATTTGATCGATGATTCTCGTATAATCAATCTAACTGGGCCAAGGGGAGGTTGTACTGGTACAATAGGTAAGGGTTAGTAATGTCACATTGCGGGGATGGACCAAATCATATAGTGAAATTCACCTCTCACATCGGCCGAAGGGTTTGGTGAACTTAACTTACCATTCTAAATGCTACACACTAGAAATGAATTTGATTATCTAGTAGTACTGAGTTAGAGAATCATAGGGAATAAAAAACCCTAGTTCCTCTCCATACTGGTTTAACACTTTTTTTAGGTTAGAATTATTCATTTTAACTAGTTATTATCACCCCCCCTCTTGGGGGAGATAAGTTAATTAATAACCCTAAATCGCAATTAAATTCTTCTAAGTCTACCGTATTCCCTTGAGTTCAACCTTAACCTTGGTTAGGTTCTATATCTTTAAAATGAGCACTTTAGCCTAAAAAAGAAGGTGTATCTTGGGCAACATCAAGATTTTGGTGCCATTGTCGAGGAATACGACTAGACTTGTTTAATTCAAGTAATTTAGGAATTAATCCTTATTTCCCTTATTTTACATATTTTGTTTTTTTTTTTGTTTTCTTTCCAGGTAAAAGTTTAGTGTATACCTAGCACGCGAAGTTGAGGCATAACCTTGACTCCGTTTGACCTAAAGATCAAGATAAGACTGAAAAGAATGACCCAAGGTAATAATAATGCGGAAAATTCATCTTTGAACTGGAATGAGAATGAGAAAGCCAATAATGAAGAACCTTCTCGTCTTGAGGATATTACTCCACAGCAACAACACTTCAATGTTTATGCTTATCAATGGAATCAATATTGGCTGAACACTATGGCTATAGAGGTGACCGGAGCTATTGTGTTACCACCACTATCAGCTGACACAAAACTCATGGTTTCGAGTGGGTTGCTTCTAATGCTACTGAACCATGGGTTATTCATTGGCCTACCATTAGAGAATCCACATAGCCATCTACATAACGTTGCATTTGTTTGCAAAAGTGTGATGGGAACAATGAATCTGTTTATGGATGTTGTGGGACTTCGTGTCTTCCCATTATCTCTGACAACCAATGCACCACTATAGCTATCGATCTCTCACAGAGTTTGATCGCCAGTTAGGCTAAGTTGTAAAATGCCTTTTTGGAAAAGTACTTCTCGAGATCAAAGAAGCTCAAGTTGAAAAACCAAATCAACATATTTGAGGAACTTCTTGGTAACTTAATCAGTACTGCATGGGAGTGGTTCACAAAGTGCTTGAGGAGTGTCTTGGACCACAAAATTATTGATGATGCCTTGTTAGAGATCTTCTACAGTTCCCTGGATGAGAATAGTGAAGCTTCTGCTAACACCATTGAGGGGAGCATGTTCTTCGATCAACCATTTACAAGGATTGCAGAAAAGATGTAAAGGATGGTCAAGACAAATTATCCATGGGGGAAAAGAGACAAAGTATCTACAAAAAGTTCATTTCTATCAGTATTGGTTAGGAGGAAGCTAAAATAAATGAAGAGATTAAGCAAAAGCTTTCCTGAATCCATACAGGTATGAGGTGATAATGAAGCAAAATCTAGAACGGGTTAATATCATTGTTCATCAGCCTCCACGAGCATATGTATGATGATCCCTAGAATAGGGAGGATAGTTACTTCATTGCTAATCAGATGGGAATTTCTTGACCAATGCCCAAGGGTCTAATAAGGACTATTGGCACCAAGGTCAAGGAAACCAAGGTTGAAACTTTAATCAAGGCAGAGATTTTAAACACAACCACAGAGGGTACTATGACAAGAATTAGGGACAAAATAGTGATGTAGATTGGGGAAGCAGAGATGGTTACAGAAATGGTCCTTATGTGCCACCATACAACCGTTATACAGGTGCTAGCAGTTCCAGAGTTTAGGATATGTTTGACTGCTTGTTGAAGAAACCTCAAACACAGAATGAGACTCTAAGGGGCATGAAATCTGAGATCTCCACTATAAATCAAAAAATCAAGTCTCATTCTGTTGGTATCAAACAACTTAAGCAACATTTTGGACAAGTGTCAACTCAACTCAATCAACATCAGAGAGGTCCACTGCCTAGAAAAATAGTTCAGAATCTAAATAATGAAGGGTAGTACATGGCGGTTACTACTCATGGTGGTAAGAGTACCATTGATCCTCCCATCGCAGTTAATGTGGATGATTTTCGAGAGGAGACCAGTTGAGGTAAAGGATGCCAATACTAGAGATGATCGTGGTAAGGATGGGATGAGTGATGCTGTAGATGCACCAAAAAAGTTAAAGCTCATTCCTAGGCCTCCTCTTCTATTCCCTTAGAGAGTTAAAAAGAAAGAGGAAGAGGGCAAGTTCAAGCACTTTATATCCATGCTGAAACAACAATCCATCAACATCCCTCTCATTGAGGTATTGGAGAAGATGCCAGGGTTTGCAAAGTTCGTAAAGGACTTGGTCACGAATAAATACTGTGAGTCATGAGCTCTCCCAAGATCTTCAACATTACAGTACAATTGTTATGAAGTCTTTAGTTCAAAAGTAAGAAGATCCCAATACTTTTACCTTACCCTGCAACATTGGAGATATGGAGTTACCAAGGGCATTATGTGATCTCGGTGGCAGCATAAATCCAATGCCTCTTGCTTTCTTCAAGAAGCTAGTACTAGGAACCCCTACTCTGACAAGCATGTGGTTGTTGATGGTTGATATCATGGCAAAAAAGACTATGGGGATACTGTATGATGTGCTTGTCAAAGTAGATAAATTCATATTCCCCACGAATTTTTTGATCCTTGATTATAAGTTTGACTTCAAAGTCCTTATCATCTTGAGGAGGCCCTTTTGAGCCACTATATGCATCTTGGTGTACATGGAGAGGGTCCAACTCAAGTTCGGTTTGGGAAAAGATCAGGTTGTGTTCAACAACTGTCAACATGCTAAGAAAGAGAATGACTTATGAGTAGTCTCTGTTATTAAGGATATTGAGGATATTGAGCTAGAAGTACCACATTGAGTTGAGACTGGGCATGACACATTGGAAGCCATAATAATGAATTTTCACAAGGATGGCATCCCAGACTTTGAGGAAATAGTAAATGCATTGGGAGTATCCTATGCCCCGAGACGCCAAACTAAGTTTGAGATGGACTTATAGAATTGAGAGTCACCACTTACCAAGTTATCCATAGAAGAACCACCGGTGTTAGAGTTGAAAGTTATTCCAGCACATCTGAGATGTGCATTTTTGGGCACCAACAACACCATTTCAGTCATAGTTGTTGTAGATCTGAATGATGAGCAGGTGAATGCCCTTGTCATGGTGCTTAAACAGTTCAAGAAGGCCATTAGGTGGACAACTGCAGATTTCATTGTTATTCCTCCTGGATATGTACACATAAGATCCAATTGGTCAAGGACTACAAGTCAAACATAGAACACCAAAGGCTTCTCATCCTTCTATACAAGAGGTCGTGTGCAAGGAAATTATCAATTGGTTCGATACAGAGGTGATCCATCTAATCATTGACAGTTAATAGGTAAGCCCAATTCAGTATTTTCCAAAGAAGGGGGTATCACTGTGGTCCCAAATGCCAATAACGAGTTGATCCCTATGCGGCCAGTCACCAAATAGAGTGTGTATGGACTTTAGAAAGGTCAATGTCTCAATAGAAAAAGACTACTTCCCTATATCTATCATAGATCATATGATAGAGCGATTGGTTGGAAAAGGCTAGTACTGCTTTCTTGATGGGTATTCAGGATATAGACAGATCACCATTGCTTTAGAAGATCAGGAGAAGAAGATGTTCACATGCCCTATGGAACCTTCATATTCAAAAAGATGTCATTCTAGTTGTGCAATGCTCCAGCAACATTCCAAAGATGTATGATGTCTATCTTCTCAAATATAGTAGAGGAAACTATTAAATTCTTCATTGATGAATTTAGTGTGGGGTGTGGCTCATTTGAAGATTGCTTGAAGCACTTGTATGTTGTGTTGAGAAGGTGTCAAAAATGATATCTGGTGCTGAATTAGGAAAACTGTCACTTCATGGTGAAGGAGGGCCTTGGGTTGGGACAAGATTGAAGGTATCAAGATTGATAGAGCTAAAGTGTAAGTGATTGAGAAGCTTCCCCCACCCATCTCTATGAAGGGTGTGAGGAGCTTTCTAGGGCATGCAGGGTTCTACCATATTTCATAAAAGACTTCTCTAAAATTGCACATCCATTGTAAGGATGCTAAGTTCATGTTCGATGATGCATGCCTGAAAGCCTTTGAACGATTAAAGTAGAAACTGATCTTAGTTCCTATTATTGTAACTCCAGACTACTCAAAGCCCTTTGAGATCATGTGTGACACGAGTGGGGTTGTGCTCAGTATAGGTTTGGGACATCACCAAGAAAAGATATTATATCACATATACTACAATAGAAAAGCCCTTATTGTGGCCCAAAAGAACTACATTGTCACATAACATGAGCTACCTGCGGTGGTCTTAGCATTCGAGAAATTCAGATCATATCTATTAGGGACCAAAGTTATAGGGAACAAAGACCATTAAGCATTATGGTACTTAATGGCAAAGAAGGATGCAAAACCAAGGTTGACGAGATGGGTACTTCCCCTTCAAGAGTTTGATTTAGATGTTATCAATAGAAAAAGGGACCAAAAGTCGGGTTGTTGATCACCTTTCTAGGTTAGAAGATGGGGCCATTGCAAAGTTTGATGATGGATTGGAGGTCAGCAACTTATTCCCAGATGAAAGGGTATTGGCAATCCATGATTTAATCCTATGGTTTGCAGACTGTGCAAACTACTTGGTTAGTGAAATTGTGCCACGTGACCTAAATACCCACCAATGCCACAAGTTCATGTCTGATGTGAGGTAATTCTTTTGGGATAATCCATACATGTTTCGTGTATGTGCATATAGGATTAATTGTCACTTTGGTCCTGAGGTCCTTATAAGTATTCTCAAGGTATGTCAGTCGTCGCTAGAAGGTGGGTATCAAAGTAGTGTTTGGACAGCACATAAGATCTTACATTGTGGTTACTACTGGCCCACAATCTACCAAGATACTCATATGCTAAAGCATGTGATAAGTTCCGCAGAGAAGGTGGTGCTTCCCCCAAGCATGAGCTCCCTTTAAACTCTCTTATGGTGGTCGAGTTATTTGATGTATGGGGAATAGACTTTATGGTTCCCTTTATTAGCTCACATGGAAACAAATACATTTTGGTCACTATGGATTACATATCATAATGGGTGGAGCTAGTTGCTCTACCCAACAATGAAGGTAAAAACATCATAGTATTTCTGACAAGGAACATCTTCTTAAGGTTTGGCACCCCTCAAGCGATCATTAGCGATAGAGGTTCTAACTTTTGCAACTGATTATTCAAGGCTCTACTTGAAAAATATAGAGTGAAGCATTGGGTGGCAACCCCATATCATCCTCAGATAAGTGAGCAAGTGGAGGTGTCTAATAGGGAAATTAGGCAGATCCTATCCAAGACTGTGAATGCAAACCTGACAAATTGGTCGCGAAAGCTTGATGATGCATTATGGGCATACCATACAACATTTAAGACCCCTATGGGCATGTCTCCCTACCAACTTGTCTTTGGGTAAGCATATCATTTTTCGGTAGAGCTTGAGCATAAGGCGATGTGGGCGTTGAAGCAGTTAAATCTAGACTGGAATGATGCGACAAACTCTATGCTGACCAACTCAATAAGCTTTATGCATTTCATTTAAAGGAATATGAGAGCTTAGCCTTATACAAACAAAGGATGAAGCTGCAGCATTACCATCGCAAAGAGAAATGCCAATTTGCACCATGGGACTTAGTGCTACTATACAATTCCAGGGTAAAGTTATTCCTTAGAAACTCAAATTCAGATGATTGCGACCCTTTAGAGTAGGACATGTCTTTGATCATGGAGCCATTGAGTTGGAGAAGAGAAATGGAGGGATATTCAAAGTGAATAGCCAAAGGGTCAAGCTGTACCTTGGAAATGTGGGGGAAATAAAAATTGTGAAAGCATGGACAGTTGAGGAAGTCTAAGCACTCAAGTCGACTATGGCATGCCGCGATAATAAATCAGGTCTTGCTTGGGAGGCAACCCAAGGTAGAAATTGGCGTCCAGGTATGTTTTTTGACCCTGGTACTTTATTTTATATTTTTGAGTGCATTGAGGACAATGTACCTCTTTTTCTATGGGGTGTGGGTAGTTATGACCCTCAGTGAAGTCTGAGTAGTTTTAGTCTATAAAGACCCCAATTTTTGAGTCCTAAGGGTTTTCATGCCTGTGTTTTTTCCCTATGGACATTTACTTTTTGTTGAACTGGCATGTTTAAGATGTGTAGGTAGTATTGGTAACATATAGTATTGATATTTGTGGCAATATGTGTTTTTGTGCGTTTTTATGAAAAGTGATATCCACTAAATTTTTTATTAGTTAGTCTAAAGATCAAACCATGCATTTTTAATTGTTTAACAGTGCTTGTTATGATAAGTGAGGATAAAATTGAGATAAAAAGCACTGAGAGGCTGTGTTGATAGTTGCAATCAGTGTCATGTGAATGTGAACATAATTTGCTAATTAATGTATTGTGTTCTAATTCAGAACTTTCCCGATACTCTGATTTAGATTATATAGTTGGATTAGGAAACGAACTTAAGACAAGCCATTGTTCATAATAGTCCACTCAGCCTAAATAACTAACCAAATGTGTGAAATATCCCTTGATCCCATTGTTTGGGCCGAACATGTACCTTTTCTTTGTAAAAACCTAAAAGACTAGCCTTATTACATGGAAAATCCTAAAATTGGCACTGGACCTTCTAAAAGTAGCCCTAGTTCTGAGGTTGGATAATGTGCACCTCAACTTAGGCCATAAGTTAAAGGTGGCTGGTGTAAGCGTAAAACCCAAAATAAAGGGGAAAGTTAGTGATACATAGAAAAGAGAAAAATATGTATTGGGTGAAAGAAAAATGAGTGATTCCTTAGTTATGAACTACAAAGAAAAATGTAGTGTAAAAATAAGGCATAAAGCTGAAAAATGAAAAGAAAGAACCCAAAAAAGCTCGAAATAAGAGAGAGGGATAATTGAATGAAAGTAATAGTGTTGTTATGAAAGAAGTGCAGAAAAATACAGTGTCAAGGAGGGCCTTTAGTCACCATGTTCCCAAATCATCCAACCAAAGCCTCGTGAGCCTATGTTACAAGCCTAGAAAGTCCTAAAGTCATCCTAGTCCGAGCAGTCATTGGTCTTAGTCATGAGTATAGGGGAAAGCATATTGTATTGGGAATGACACATGAATATCTTTTGTGAGATTGAGTGATTTTGCATACTCCCAAGATTATACATGAAATGAAACGAATCCAAAAAGTGCCCAAAAATGTGCCTCGGAAGTGCTCGAAAATGTGCCTCGGAAGTACCCGAAAACGTATTTTTCATATATCTAAAAAATCCATTCATTATTTCAAAAATCAGACTTCATATTCTTATTCAAAGGGTCATATTCTTATTCAAGGGGTCCAATTGAGTGGGAAATAACTCTAACCTAAATTTTAGAGCAACCATATCAAAATCTAAAAATCACAAAAACATGATTTATGATGGTTAACTTTAAAAAAGTATATCTCTTAGCACACAAAGAAATGAGTTAACCATGACCTACCAACATGAAGTTCTTTCAGTTATCTTTCCAATGCACTTGATTTCACCTCATTTCGAGTTCGGATGAAGGAGTTATGCCATTTTTGTGAAATTCGTTTATGTAGAAATGCAATTTCAAGAGGCAAATTCGTGTTACAGACCTTTGTTTTTTTTTTTTTTTGTGCCTGCTTTATTTTTTTGGGTCCAAGACTTTCATGTCTTGGGCCTAAACATTCCCACATTTGAAAATATCTATAATTAGCCTTATTTCACCGTCATATCATCATAAATATTCACCAATACTCACCAAAACACTTAGCCAAATATTTCCTGCCAAATTCAAGTCCTAAAACTCTCATCCAGATCTAAGGAATTCCTTCAAGCTTCAAGTCTCCATTACAGTCTTCTTCAAGAAATTCTTCAAGGTCAAGGTATGTGGATTTCAACCATTGCGTCCTTTCACCCATGGTGCCCAATCCTGTTTTCTACTTAAATTGCATAATTTAAAGTTGATTTTACATGTGGGTTTTGTATATTAAGAAATTTACTGCACAGTGATTTGAGTTCATGAAAGTATGGTTGTTTAGAATGTTTTGAGCTCTAAATCTTTGATCTAATGTTGGATTTGATGAAGGGTCTTGATGTATGTTGCTTGAGGGTGTTATAATGTGTTGATTAATGGTTTTACATGGGATTTACTTTCATGTTTTCATTCTTGAATTGCATAGTTTTGTGCTATCACTATACACTTGCCAAGTGTTTGATAAAATGTTCGGTTACGATTTCTTGAGTAATTGGAGGTCCAATGCATGTCGAATGAGCTGAACGACTTCATGATGATTTTAAGATGTATTTAAGTCGTGAAAATATTGATGATGGTGTAGGGCCGGATTAAGCCCTTTTCTAAGATTATGCATCTTGTGAACCTTTAATGTTTGATGATAATGAAAGGATAATGTTGATGGTTACCCATTCTTATGATTGAAGTTAAGCTCACCACATTAGGTCAATGAGGTTAAGAGCTACTCGTGCCCTGTCTCTATGTTTATTACAAGTTATTGAAGTATGGTTATCTTATATATATTCGATGGGATTAGACTTAGCATCGAGTGGACTAGAAGCGAGTCCCCAAGTCATAAAACTATGTGCCACTGTAGGTAAAGGGATTAGAGGCAAGTCCCCAAATCTGTAACAGGCGATTATCCTAAATATAAGGGCTTGAGGCGAGTACCTGAGTTTTGGCTTGAGGCGAGTACCCGAGTCCAAGGACTAGAGGCGAGTAACCGATTCACATAAGGCTTAGTGGATCCACTTAGGCATTAGGAGGTTTACCTTGGCAAATAACTTTCTCCTTTCTTTCAGAGTAGGGTTGACATCGAAATTTCGAGTTGTGGCTCACTTAGTCTTATGTTATGTCGGTTTACGTCTCTTCCCACACTTATGTATTATGATCTATATGAGTTGAGTGAATTGTAACTATGTTGTACTTCACACATCGTCAATACATGTCATATTGTTGTTGTGTTATTCATTGCTTATTATTGTCATGCATTTTGATTATGGTACCTATCTTTTGGTGCATTGCTTCCCACATACTTAGTACATTCAAATGTACTAACGCATACTGCATGCCTACATGATGTTACCATGTAGGAACCGGAGATCCTATTTATTCTTCTCATGGCTAGATTGATTGTTCAAGTTAGCCTTTGGTGAGTCCTCTATTCCGGAGAGAGTGACTATTCCCCTATACTGTCTATTAATACTATCTTTACTCAATCATATACTTATGACTATGGCTGAGCCCGATTGCTTGTCTTAGCCCCCACTCTTATCTATATAGTAGAGATGATGTTGGACATGTGGTGTAATCATGCTATGAGCCTTGGCTCTCTTGCTTGTTATTGTTATGGTATCAAAGATGTCCCTTATACCATTTTACTCCTTAATATATCTTCTCCTACAGTCATTTTAATTGATTTCGTGACCAACGATGTGTAATTATATGTAAAGAGACTTGTTTGGGGTTCCTTTGGGTTCCCCATTCACCGTTCACGGTTAGGCCCTAGGTCTAGGTCGTGACGAAGATTGTATTAGAGAACTAGGTTGTTAGATCCTCAGAGTCTAACACACCGCGTCGATTAGAGTCTTATTCATGGTTGTGTTGTGCACCACAACTATGAATAGGAGGCTATGAGATGTTTTAGGAAATATTTCCCTTCTTCATGGTCTATGTCATGCTTTAGAAGTTAGATAGGGTTTCCTCTCTGACGAATCGTCTTTGCTCTTCTAGTTGATCATGTCGCTTCAAAGAGTAAGGCAAAGGAAGGTAAGATGAAGGTTTTTCTTTTGATGGATCAGAGTTTCACTATTTCTTCTCTATTCTTTTGGTTGCTAGTTGGGCTTCTTGTGTGCCCAAGTTATTGTGTGGATACTTGGTGTTTACCCTTTTGTTGAGTATATGATTTCTAGGAGGTTCATAGGTGTTGATCTGGGTTTGCATTGCATTAGGTCTTACCTTTGGCTTGTTGGATTTGATGTGGTGGATTTTGATGTTATACTTGGGATGGATTAGTTACATGCATGTTGTGTCTCCATTGATGGTAGGTATTGTAGAGTTAGAATCTGACTTCCTAATGAACCCGTCTTTGAGTGGAAGGTTATCAAGTGGTAGCAGAAGGGGTAGGTCCATTCTTGTCTTAAGATTCAACTGGTCTCTAACGGTTGGCCTATGTTCTTATTGCATAGAAGTCTTATCTTGTAATCTTGGTTGAACTTAGCTTGATATGTTGGAGGTCATGGGGGAGTTTGGGCTACTTGCATAGCATGCTTTCAATGAGTGTAGATATCATAAGGTTGAAATACGATGGTTAGGGATAGACGATGTATTTGGTCAACTACAATGGGTTAGTCACTTCTCTAATATTTATCTTTTGTTCGAGTTTGTCCCCAAGTGAGGATGAAGGTAGGTGATATTCCCTCGGTGTCTTTTCAGATTAGGAGTGAGCATTATTAGTATTGATGGAGTCGTTTGGTTGACTTATGCGTAGGTGGTGATTTTGGATTTCTTGAATAGGGTCTTAAAACCCTACCTTGGTATGTTTGTGGTGATCTCTAGCAATGAAGTATATTTGGTTAAGGCTTGTGAATCATTTTGGGATAGTGTTGCAAGTCTTGGAGGATGAGAGGTTGTTTCCTAAATATGATGAGTGTGCATTGTGGATTGCAAGAAGGTGGTTAGAATTCTTCAATGATTATGACATGAGTGTGCATTATTTTTCCAATTTAGGGCGAATGTTGTGGTTTGCCCTAGGTGGCCTAGCATGTGTTGATGAGGGTGGCAAAGAGGAGACTAGTGGGGTCCATTGGGTGGTTATATTGGAGTTAGGTTGAGGGAATTTGAGAATGATAGTATAGTGTTCTTGGTGATTCTGAATCTTCTTTGGTTAAGGAGGTCTAGATTAGGCAAGGCCTTGATTTTCCGCCTTATAAGAGTTAGATGTTTCGGGTGAGAAGATGATAGAGTAGAGGTTGTATCCTAGTGGGGAGAAGGTGGTTTATGGTACCAAGTGGATTAGGTGTGTTCAAGGTTTACAATTGAGTTATGGTTGTGAGTCTTTATAGGGTGAAGAGGGAAATTGGTAAGGTTGCATAAGTTTGGGGATTACCTATAGAGAGGGGTCTTGTTAGTCCATTATTTGGCAAGTTTTTGGATGTTAAATACTATTGGATGGGTTAATTTTTATTGGCATTGGATGCAAAAGATTCTATTGAAAAGGGAATCTTAATGATTCACTTGTCGGGATGGCGAAATGAGCCAAAGATTAATTCATGTATGGTTCTTCATGCTTCTATGTTGAGGGAATATGTTGGTAACTCTAATGTTATAAAACACTTCAAGGTTGTGGGTGGTATAAAGGGTAAGTTACCTTAGGATAAGGTCTTAGTGGAGGTGTTGGATGGAACAGTGGAGAAGTTGATTGATAATGATCTAGTGTTCTTCAAGGCCCTTTGGAAGAGTCGTCTATTCGTATGTGTCTCTCAGGAAGACGAAGCAGGCAGGGAGGAGAAATATCCGTATCTGTTTCATTTATTCGAGCTTATGATAACACGTCAAGTCCTTTTTATGATTCCAAGTCTCATGTTTCAGCCCCTGTGTCATTTGTATGCATTCATATTTAAGTTGAAAAATTTATGATGATTTTACACTTATGTTGAGATTTTGAAAATAGTGTTTTAAATGTAATGTTGCATCCTTGTTGGGGCTGATTTGTTTATGATCACTTTTGCCGTGTACATTTCTTTACATTCGAGGACGAATGTTCCCAAGGGGGAGATATTGAAACGACCCCAAAAAGTGCCCAAAAATAGGTCTCGATGTGCCTGGAATCATAATTACCATATATCTAAACAAATATTCATTATTTCAAAATTTTGAATTCATATTCTTGTTAATGGGGTCAAATTGAGTGGGAGACGGGTCTGACCCGAATTTTAGAGCAATCGTATCGAAATTCAAAATTCACAAAAATGTGATTTCGTAGGTTCAACTTTAAAGGAGTGTATCTCTTAGCACACAATGAACTCGGTGACCCACAACCTACCAGCTTAACACTCTTTGAATTATCTTTCCAAAGGACTTTGTTTCACCTTATTTCGAGTTCGGATGAAGGAGTTATGCCCATTTCCGTAGAACTCGTTTATGCATAAATGCAATTTCTAGAGGAAAAACCGCACCGCTTCCACGACGCCTCTGTTGTTTTTGGTTCCTGTTTAATTTTTTTCGGTTCAAGACTTTTAAGTCTTGGGCCTAAGGGTTCATATACTTGAAAATACCTATATTTAGCCTTATTTCACCCTCATATCATCCTAAACATTCCCAATACTCACCAAAACACTTAACCAAATATTTACTCCCATATTCAAGTCCCAAAACCCTCATTCAGATCTAAGGAATTCCTTCAAGCTTCAAGTCTCCTTTAAAATCTTCTTCAATTATTCTTCAAGGTCAAGGTATTTGGGTTTTCAACCATTGGGTACTTTCACCCATGGTGCCCAATCCTCTTTCGTACTTAAATTGCATGATTTAAAGTTGATTTTACATGTGGGTTTTGTATATTAAGAAATTTACTGCATAGTGATTTGAGTTCATGAAAGTATG
>JAABOM020101791.1:0-26152 GCA_011800125.2 Solanum clarkiae | reverse complement strand
CATTCACAAATTCACATTTAAATATTCAAACCAACAATATTAGTCACTACAAATACACTTTAATTCACACTACCAAAACCCCAAATCACAAAGTAATTCGATATATCAAAATCAAACTAAACCCCAAAATCAAAACACAAACGTTCTTCTCTAATTCACAATCAATATAACAATGTCAACAACATATGTAAGCTAAACTAAAAAAGATTCAACATTTGCAATTTTTTTAAAAAACAAGCAATATAGAAAAGAGTAGAGAGAGAGAGACGGGGACTTACAGTTGCTACCACCGTGGGAACCACTTGTCAGTGATGAACGGTGAAGGGAGGCGACAAATGGCGAACTGGAAGCGACATCGACGAACAGCTAGGGTAGCAATCGATGAACAACTAGGGTTTCTTTAGGCTTGGAGAGATAGAGAGACAGGGAAATATCAGGGGAAATATTTTAATTTGGGGTAATTTCAGTTAGGGACGACGGAATGCGTCCCGAGTCCGTCCCCCTTTTAAATAATATATTATTTTTAAAAATTAAAATATTTTTTTAATTTATTTTTTTAAAACCAAAAAAGTGATGGAATATACCCATACTATCTGTCACATTCTTTTTTAAAAAATTAATAATTAATATAGTCATAAAGATTGAATTATTTAAATATAATCATTTTTAAAACGCGACGAACATTGACACTGAGTCCATCGCAATTTATAATAATATATTAAAATAATTAAATAAAATTTGTTAGAAAAATCTGCGAAAATAAGGGACTAACATATAGTTGTAATCCGTCGCTCTTCGTAATTAAAATATTTAAAAACAAATAAAAAGTAAGAAAGCGATGGACAGTGTCACATAGTTGCAGTCCGCGCTTTATTTTTCGTCATTATTTTATACATTTTTTAGTAGTGTGGCCAGGCAGAGTGTATAATTTAGAGGTTAGAAGATATGTTGAGAGCGTGCATCCTTGATTTCAAGAGAGATTGGGATTATCACCTACTATTGATTGAGTTTGCATATAACAATAGTTATCATGCAAGCATTCAGATGGCTCCCTATGAAGCTTTATATGGGAGGAGATGTAGATCACCAATTGGGTGATTCGAGGTTGGCGAAGTGGAGATGATGGGGCCTGACCTTGTCCATCAATCAATGGAGAAGGTTAAGGTCATTAAAGAAGGGTTAAAGACTGCACAGAGTCGCCATAAATCCTACACTGATGTGAGGAGGAGAGATTTGGAGTTTGAGATGGATGACTGGGTATGTTTGAAAGTATCACCGATGAAAGGTGTCATGATATTTGGGAAGAAGGGTAAATTGAGTCCATGATATATTGGACCCTATCAGATTGTGAAGAGGATTAGGAAAGTTGCTTATGAATTAGAGTTGCCTTCTATGTTAGATGGTATTCGTCCGATGTATCACGTGTCGATGTTGAAGAAATGCTTGAGAGATCTTAACTTGGTAATCCCTATGGAGAGCATTGGCGTGAAGGATAGTTTGACATACGAAGAAATTTTGGTCCAAATCTTTGATCACCAGATTTGCAGATTGAGAAAACCAAGGAGATAGCCTCAGTCAAAGTCCTGTGGAGGAATTAATTCATTAAGAAGACCACTTGGGGAGATGAGGAAGAGATGAAAACAAAATATCCACACCTATTCATGGCAATGGAGGAGAATATTGAAGGTAAATTTCCTTAACCTTAACCAAATTGATTGTCGTTTCTTGTTGATTGTCTATTCTTGAGTCTAAATAGAGATTGTTGATAGTGACGAGAAGCCGAAAGATGGATTGATAGATGCGAGCATTGAGATGAGTTTTGGGTCTACTCGTGCCTTGATATCCACCCTTACTTATCATTCGAAGATGAATGGTACCAAGGGGGAGATAATGCAATGCTCGATGAAATTACCAAAATGCCCCTAGAATGAAATCATGTGCATAACGCGTCTTCCCAGATGGAAAAATCCAAGATCAGATTTGTGATCAACATGAAAAACTAGGTGGAAAAGTGGACTCAAACTAATTTTAGAGCAACCAGATCGAGAAATAATTTTTTGATCCAAAAATCGAGATAGAGAGGGTGCACGTTGGGGACGCAAAACGGACCTGTTGCGGACCCATACTTATATATTTATTAAATTTTTGATGGGGATTGGATTTCTAAAATAACACAGGCGCGTGATAGGTCCGCGTCGCAGACATGTTCCATTGAAATTTAAAATTTTAAATCTTTTGAGGGTCATTCTAGACTTTCCCGTATTTGACATATCATCGACCTGAATAGCTTGAGACATATCCTGAAATACAATGATTAAGAATAAGATATAAACGTTAGAGGACTTAACTCTATTGTACGATATAGATCATGAAGAAGTGAAATATTTCCTAAAACTCCTCATAGCCTCCCATTCATAGTTGTGGTGTGCTTCACAACTATGAATATGACTCTAATTGATGCGGTGTGTTGGACTTCGAGGAACATTAACAAACTAGTACTCTGATACCATCTTTGTCACGAACCGGACCTAGGGCCTAGACATAACACAACGAATAGGGAACCTGAAGGGACCCCAAACAAGCTTCTTAGTATATCATTACACATCCTTGGTCGCAGAAGCTATTAAATATCAACAAGAGAACATAAAATAAGGATAAAAAGGGCTAAGAGAGTCTTTCATAGCTTAAAAAACATATAATAGTCAAGAGAGTCAAGCTCAAAGTATCATCACGGAACTTGTCCAACAACACCTCTAAACTTAGAATTGAGCTAGGACCAAGACAACTTTCCAAGCTCACCCTCATAATAAAAAGCATAAAATAAAAGAAAGAGAGTCTTTGCATAACATAAGATCGAAAAATATCATCCTCGAAGTTGAGAAATCACAAACCTTGCTTCAAAGATAGTACTAGCCACTTGGAGAATGAAGATGATCAAGTGGAGTTCTGGTTCCTACGTGGTAACATCATGTAGGCATAGAGTATGCATTAGTACGTTTAAATGTACTAAGTATGTAGGATGCAATGTAACAAGAGATATGCAACATAATCACAATACATATACATAAGCAAGTGATAGTATATTAGCACCATGGCATGCATGATCAATACTTGAAGTAAAACATGCATATATAGATTATAATACATGTGTAGAAAGAGACCATCAAATAGAGACTAAGGCCTACCACCCCTCGAGTGAGGCGATTGAGGTACAAACCCCCCAACGTGGTTGCACGGGCCTACCACCCCCCGAGCGAGGCGATTGAGGTACAAACACCCAACATGATTGCACGGACATACCAACTCCCAAGCGAAGCATGGTCAACTTGCAATACTAGAGATAATTTTCAAGAAATCAACACATAAATACATTACTTTCCTCATTATAAGGTCACATAAATTATAAATCATGCAATAGACCTTCAACAACTTAAGAAACATTAACCGGACATTTTATCAAACACTTGGCACGTATGTAATGCTAGTATAAAACCATGTAATACAAGATGAAATCATGTGAGAAAAATCAATGTAAAACCATCCACCAACACTTGGTAACACCATCATGCAATACACATTGAAACCCTTCCTCAATTATCATGATAGATCTAATATTCGAAGCCCAAAACGTGCATAGTTGAACAACATTTCGTAAAATTATAGCCAAATTCATCATAAGTACCCATAGATAAATCAACTTGAAAACATCTAATTTGCATAAAAATGAAGGTTGGGCACCATGTGTGAAAGGACCCAATCGTTGAAACCCACATACTCAACTTTGGAGATTCCCTTGATGAAGATTTGAATGAGAGCTTGAATGAAATTCTTTGATCCGGAATGAGATTGGGACACTAGAATTTGGGCAAAATATTTGTCTAAGTGTTAGAGAGTATTTTGGGGAATGTCTTGTATGAAATGGAGTTGAAATATGACTAAGTATAGGTGTTTTTACGCATAGGAAGGCTTAGGCCCATGACTTCAAAGTCGTGGAACGAAATAGAAAAACTGGCAGCAAAATATGCATCTCCGCGATGGCTTTGTGTTGCGGAGCAAACTCGTACCCTCTCCGAAAATGAAGATTTTGCAAAATTCATTTTTCGCTACGGGTCTTCTAAAATTCAGGTTATACCCATTCCCCACTCAATTTTTCCCACTGAACAAGAATATGAAGTCGAATTTTTGATATCACACATGAATTTTGAGATATATGGAAATTACAATTATGAGCATTTTCGAGGCACATTTTTGGACACTTTTTGGGGTCATTTCAATATCTCCCCTTTGGGAACATTCGTCCCCAAATGTAAAAGAAATGTATATAAGAGAAGTAAGCAAGAGAATCTCAACCCACCATGAACTTGCCAACATAAACATGTATGCAAGCAAATGACATAAGGGATAAAACGCAAGAATTGAAATCACATAGGAGACTTAAATTAGTACTTTAGAATTGCATAAGATAGAAGAGATAGGGATATTGCTTTTGCATGTCTACCTCGGCTCCTCATGTGGGTCTTTCAACTTGACGATTCTCCCAAAGGACCTTGAAGAACACTATACCCTTACTAATCAACTTTTACTCATATCCACCCAATTTCTCCATCGGACCTTCTCATAAGTCAACTCATCCTCCATAACACCCACAACACCTAGAGTCATAATAACGCTTAGGTTATTCACACACTTCCTCAATATAGACACATGAAAAATCGGATGGACCATATCTATGTCGTTGGCAACACTAACCTATAGGCTACCGTACCCATCCTCCTTAACTCTCTATAAAGACCCACAAATCTTGGACTCGATTTACCCTTTTTACCAAAACAAATCACACCCAAATAGAATCGAAATGATTTCTAGTTTTAGGAAATCCAACCACAAAATCCGTGTTAATTTCCTCCCATTTCCAAGTAGGAACCTCTATATCTTGGGCTAGGCCACCCGGCCTTTGATGTTTGGCTTTTACTTGTTGAAAATTATGACAACTAAATACAACTTAGCAATATCACTCTTCATACCACCCCATCGATACGCTTCCCTCAAGTCTCTATATATTTTTGTAGAATCAGAGTGAATAGAATAGGAAGGATTATGAGCCTCATCAAGAATCTTCTCTCATCAACACAAGGCACATACAATCCACCTTGGTACCTAAGGCACTATCTCCCTCTTGGGAGAAAACCTCCACCTTACCATCTCTCACCAAGGCCTTTAATTCTAACAGACAAGGTCAAGATCTTCTTGTGCCTTCACCTCCTCAATCAATGAAGATTTAGAGCCACCAAAAACCACAATACCACTATTACTAACCTCTTCCAACCTAACGTCCAATCTAGCCAACCAAAGAACCTCTTTAGCCACCTCCTTTCTACCATCATCAACATGTGCTAGGAGAACCATATATACCCTACTCAAAGCATCAACCACAACATTAGCCTTCCCGAGGTGTAATGCATACTCAAATCATAGTCCTTAAGAAGCTCTAACCACCTTCTTTGTCTCAAGTTGAGGTCTTTTTGAGTGAACACATATTGAAAACTCTTATGATCGGTGAACACATCAACATGCACCCTATACAAGTTATGAAGCCAATTTTTCAAAGAAAATACCACGATAGCCAACTCAAGATTATGGGTAGGATAATTCTTTTCATGCAACTTATATTGTCTAGAGGCATAGGCTATAACCTTACTATTTTGCATCAAAATACAACCCAAACCGATTCTTGAGGCATCATAATACACAACCCTTCTAAACCTTCCGGTAGTGACAAGATAGGAGCAGAGAGAAGCTTATCCTTCAAAGATTGGAAACTCCTTTCATACTCATTGGTCCACACAAATTTAGTCTTCTTTTGAGTCAACTTAGTCATAGTGGAAGCAATAGAAGAGAACCCATTAAAAAACCTTCGGTAATAATCCACTAAGCCCAAAAAGCTTCTAATATCCGATGGAGTCAAAGGTCTAGGCCAATTTTTATTCATTTCCATCATTTTGGGATCCACCTTAATACCATCCCCCGACACCACACGACCTAAAAAGGAACCTCTTGCAACCAACACTCACACTTCTTATACTTAGCATACAACTTCTCTTCCCTCAATTTTTGTAGCACCACCCTCAAATGACTCACATACTCCTCCTCACTATAGGAATTGATTAAAATATCATCAATGGAGACCACCACAAACAAATCAAGGTAGGGTTTAAATACCCTATTCATAAGATCCATGAAGATACCAGTGCATTAGTCAACCCAAAAGACATAACCACAAACTCATAATGCCCATATCTAGTCCCAAAGGCTGTCTTGGAAATGTCACACTCTCTCACTTTCACTTGATGATACCCGGATCGAAAATTAATCTTAGAGAAGTGACTAGCCCTTGAAGTTGGTCAAATAGATCCTCAATCCTTGGTAAAGGGTACTTATTCTTTATGGTGAGCCATTAAGTTATCGATAGTCAATGTACATTCTAAGGGACCCATCTTTCTTTCTCACAAATAGCACTGGTGAACCCAAAGATGATTGGCTAGGCCTAATAAAACATTTCTCCAACAAATCCCTTAATTGCTCCTTCAACTGCTTTAACTCCTCCAGGGCCATACCTAATGGGGGATAGAAATGGATTGAGTATCGGGGAGGAGGTCTGTATCAAAGTCTATTTCCCTTTCGAGAGGAACATCGAGAAGATGGGAAGACACCAAGAAACTCGTTAACCACCGGAACTGACTCTATAAGAAGGACCTTGGACTCAACATCTCTAACTCTCACAAGATGATAGAGACACCCCTTGGAAATCTACTTTTAGGCTTTAATGCAAGAAATGAATCTACCCTTGACCACCACATCATGACTCTCCCACTCAAGGACGGGTTCATAGGAAATCGGAATTTGAACTCACGGGTCCTACAATCAATAGAGGCATAATATGCATTCTTCCAATCCATCCAAAGAATGACAATTAAATCCACTATATCCAACTCAACAAAATCACAAGGCAATATTTTATGCAAAATGAAAACGAGACAATTTCTATAGACCCTTCTAGCAACAATGGATGTACCAACAGGAGCAGACACTTCTTAAGGCTCACACAAAAATTTGGGTTCAACAAGAATCTTTTGGCACAAAAGGGGTAACAAAAGAGAGAGTGATACTCGGGTCAATCAAAGCATATACATCAACATCAAAAACCTCTAACATACTTCTAAAGCACAATGCCAAGTCTAGTGATCCCCTAGAGGGGTACAGTTGGAAGTACCGATGGTCATCTCCATAATCCTTAGTAACCCACGGACAATGTCTCGACCATGATACTTTGTACCACACTCGAAACATGCACTTGAACCAGCCACACAATCTCTAAGATAGTATCCTCCACACTTGTGACTCGTAGGGGAAGCCTGAACATCAACACCTTTGCCTTGCATACCACCACCTCTACCGCCAGGTTGAGCATGAGAACAACTACTAACTTTGTGGCCAAATTCATCACAACGAAAGCAAGAGATAGACTTCTTCAAACATACGCCACTATGACCTTTCCCAGGCTTTCGACATGTAGGGGAAAATTGCACACTAGCACCCTTGTCTTTCCCTTGAACATATAGGCAATCAACTAGCTTGTGACCCACTCCATTACAACCATAAGAAGCGTTGTTCTTCCTTGAGAATGGGCCACCATGGTTCCTCCCATACCTTTGACACTTATGTTTAGTTCTCCTTTTGTTGCCATCTCCAAATTGAACCCTTCTTCTTCCTTCCTTTGAGGCCACCGGGCAATCCCTCATCTTTTGCCCATTGTCGCCACACTCAAAGCATGGACCCGTGTTCCTCCAACATGTGCCACCATGCCTTCTCCCACATTTTGGGCACGTAGGATGAGTCATTCTATTTATCAACACGTTGGGCACCATCATCATGCTGAGTCTTCTTAGCCCCTCTCTCCTACCTCTTACCACTTGAAGTCTCGGGGGCACTCACTTGTTAATTGAGTTGAGCGGTCACAACCTTGGACAACAACCATAGAGCATTATGAACCTCCATATTTGACATATCACCGTCTTGAATAACTTGAGACATATTCTGAAATGCAATGATTCAGAATAAGATATAATCCTTAGAGGACTTAACTCTATCGCACGATCTAGATCATGAAGAAGTGAAACATTTCCTAAAATGCTTCATAGCCTCCCATTCATAGTTGAGGCGCGTTTCACAACTATGAATAAGACTCTGATCGATATGGTGTGTTGGACTTGAGGATCATTAACAACTTAATGCTCTGATATTATCTTTCTCATGACCCAGACCTAGGGCCTAGACGTAACACGGTGAATGGAAAACCTGAATGGACCCCAAAGAAGCCTCTTAGCATATTATTATACATCCTTGATCGTGGAAGCAATTAATATCAACAAGATAACATAAAATAAGGATAAAAAGGGCTGAGGAAGTCTTTCATATCTTTAAAAACATACTAGAGTCAAGAGAGTCAAGCTCAAAGCGTCATTACATAACTTGTCCAACAATACCTCTAAACTTAGAATTGAGCAAGGTTCAAGACAACTTTCCAAGCTCACTCTCATAGTCAAAAGCATACAATAGAAGAAAGAGAGTCTTTGCATAATGTAAGATCAAAAGACATCATCCTCGGAGTTGAGGACTCACTAAACTTACTTCAATGATAGTACTAGCCATGTGAAGGAGGAAGATGATCAAGTGGAGCTCCGATTCCTACATGGTAACATCATGTAGGCATAGAGTATGTTAGTAAATTTGAATGTATTAAGTATGTAGGATGCAATGCAACAAGAGATAGGAAACATAACCAAATTGCATATACATAAGCAAGAGATAGTATATTAGCAACATGGCATGCATGATCAGTGCTTGAAGTAAAACATGCATATATAGAACATAATACATATGTAGAAAGATACCATCATATAAATACCAAGGCCTACCTTCCCCTTGGCGAGGCGCCTGGGGTACAAACCCCCCAACATAGTTGCACGGCCCTACCACTCTTTGAGCGAGGCGATTGAGGTACAAACTCTAAATGTCGTAGCACGGGCCTACCACCCCTTGAGTGAGCTGATTGAGGTACAAAGCCTCCAACGTGGTTGCACGAGCCTACCATCCCCCAATGAGACGTGGTCAACTTGTAACTCTATAGATACTTTTCGAGAGATCAACATATAAATACGTTATTATCCTTATTAAAAAGTTAATTAAGTCACAAATCATACAATAGACCTTTAACAATTCAAGAAACATTAACCGAACATTTTATCAAACACTTAGCGGGTGTCTAATTCTAGTATGAAACCAAGCAATCCAAGAGTGAAACCATGTAAGAAAAATTAAATTTAAAACTACCTACCAACACTTGGTAACACCATCATGAAATGTACATTGAAACCCTTCATCACTTCTCATGATAGATCTAAGATTCGAAGTCCAAAACATACATAGTTGAACAACATTTCATAAAACCCCAACATAGTTTATAGACAAATTCATCATAAGAAGTACCTATATACATGAACTTGAAAACATGTAATTTGCATAAAAAGGAAGGTTGGACACCATGGGAGAAAGGACCCAACGGTTGAAACCTAGATACCTCAACTTTGGAGATTCCCTTGATGAAGATTGGAATCAGAGCTTGAATCTTGAATGTAACCCTTAGATCCGGAATGATATTGGGACACTGGAATTTGGGTGAAATATTTGTCTAAGTGTTAGAGAGGGTTTTGAGGAATGTTTTGTATGATATGAAGTTGAAATATGAGTAAGTATAGGTGTTTTTACTTATAGGAAGGCTTAGGCCCAAGACTCCAAAGACTTGGACAAAATAGAAAAACTGGCAGCTAAATACACATCTCTGCAATGACTTTCCGTCGCAGAGCAAATGTGCACCCTCTTTGGAAATGAAAATTTTGCAAAATTCATTTTTCGCTACGGGTCTTCTAAAATTCAGGTTATATCCACTCTTCACTCAATTTTTCTCCCTGAACAAGAATATGAAGTCATATTTTTCATATCATGCACCAATTTTGAGATATTTGGGAATTACGTTTATGGGCATTTTGGAGGCACATTTTTGGGCACTTTTAGGGTCGTTTCATATGTACTAAACTAAAGCAAGAGATTGTTCTCCCATGTGCCCCATAGATGGTAATAGAGGAGTTGAGAGTCCATGAGTCCCCATACACGTTTTTTGAAATACTTTCTTGATTATTTTCTTGAAAATTATATCTATTACATGTATTTTCATATGTTGATGATCGTCATAAATTTTTTTTCTTGAATCGAATATATTTCATGAGATATTGTATAAACCCTATATGTTAATTTATGAAAGCATGAATAAATGAACCCAGAGATGGAGTCTAGAGCCTTGACATAAGTATGTTGATTGTGATTGTGATATGAGCATGATGATGAGTTCAAAGAACTTGATGGTCCCATGAGTATTCCACAATTGAACTCTAGAGATTTGTCTAACTGACTTCCTCTTAATGATCAATCTAAGACTTGAGCTATTGATTGAGAATCGAGTTGATAAGATGATTAAGATGTTAGGCCAAAAGGCCCCATTTGAGTTGAGTTGATGAGTTGATGAGAGTCTCTATGATCTAATTGATATGGATGAGTTTATGAGTATTGAGTATTGGGAGGAGTATCGAGAACCGAAATGAGTAAGAGTAAATCCAACTCGCACTCATTAACTACATTGCTAAGCATAGGTGAGGATTAGAATCATTACCTTAAATTGAGGTTCCCTCTTGATTGGAAGTCCTTGAATAATAGAGGAATTGTTGATGGATGGATCCCTAATGGATTCGATTCATTCTTTACTTGAAAGGTATAGAATGACTATGGCAACATTAGTGGTATTGTTGTACAATCACTGGCTCATAAGTGATTGTTATTGTTGTCGAATGAGAGAAACTCCCAGAAAGTTCCTACCTTGAGTATTTTGAGTTGAGTTGAGTTAAGTCTGAGTTGATTGATGTGGTTTGATTTATTGATGAGTCATTTATCTACTCTTTGTTCTTGCTGTTGATAGATATTTTAGATTCTGATTTGGCATATTCTGAGTTGATGTTGTTTCTATATTGTTCTACCATTTCTGTTTCATTCAACATTTTTACATACCAATACATTCCATGTATTGATGTCCCCTTTTGGACTGCATCATTTTATAATATAGAGGCAGGTGCTAGAGATCGTCAACAGGCACACCGTTGAGGATCTGAGCATTTTAGCTGAGTTGGTGAACCTCTTTTACTTCGGAGGATCATTGCATTTATTTTCATATTGCTTATTAGAGTTGGACTTTGAGTTAGGTTTATTTTATTTTGAGGTAGCCATGGATCTGTCATTAGCACCACTTGATAGTGATAGAGACTTCATAGACTAGAGTTAGAGTATTGATGTTGATACTTATTGATCTTGTTTCTTTGTACTAGCTTTTTTATTTATTTGCTATTATTTTGAGACTAGATTGCCATTGATATCTTTAGACTTTCGCTGATTTTATAGAGTTCATTGATTGAATGAATGTGATGAGGCCAAGGGTTCACTTTGGGGACTAGCAATAATCTCTGAGTGCCAACCATGCCTAAGGAATAACAACAGCAACAACAAAAACAACAACAACAACAATAACAACAACAACTGCTTAGTAGCCAGTATCTGCACCTGCCTACTGATGTCTGCATTCTTGTATATTACTAGCACCACATTAGAAGGCTCTTTATGTCCGTTGTGGAGCACGTCATACCCATTGAGAAGATCGTATATCGTATTCACATAGTTCACACTTTTATCCCCACTGAACAACTGCAAAATTTCATCAAATTAGCATCATCTTTGATAAGGAAATACGCACCCTTTTAGCAAGGAGTTCGATAACAGAAGTAACACAACCCATAATCCTAGGTGTTGAAATTCAGATAAGTAACACCCCCTTATTCATCCCACCTAGTCTGAGTAGAAGCCCATAGAAAACTGAGAAAAATGGCTCAGAAAAGTCGCTTAAAGAAACTATAAAGAGTCATCTACGGCCTATAGAGTGATGTACGGTCTGTATATGAGGCCTCATAGACGCCCATATGACTTGGTAAAGTATTCCTAAGTCTGAGACCTATGTACGAGACATTATATGAACCGTAACTATTCTACGACCAGTAGAATATGTTTCGTGGATTGTTCGTTTAAAAGTCAACTTTTCAAGATATTGGAATGATGAGTTACCAGATAGTTCGTTATCTTGTTTATAGCTCATAGAATAGGTTTCATATCCTGAAGTTCCAGAAAGTAAAACTTCTAAACTTTTGAATGATTAATTACCAGATAGCCCATGGTTCATCTTATGACCCGTAGAAAGGGATTCGTAGAACCCTATGTCCAATTTTCAGTAACCAAATATTGGGCACTTCCATCTACAAGGGGTCCCTTATAGCCCGTGAGTGGAACAACAACGTGGTTCCACTTGACAGTTTTTAAGAGGGGTACTTTTGTCCTTTTCTATCCTTTTAAATTAAAACCTATGACATTTTGGAATTGTTTTAGGCCCTTTATCAGTATCCTAGGTGTATTGTCCTTCATTATACACTTAGAGACCTTGAAAGCATTGAAGGAAGGATAAAAGTGAGGGTTTTGAGTTCAAGCTTGAGGATCGTCAAGAGTTGATCGTTCTTCATAATTCCAAGTATGTAAGACTTCCTAAAGCATAGGACTGAGTCCGTCCATACGCCCTTTCGTTGGTCATTCTTCATAATTTCATGTATGTAAGGCTTCCTAAACTGTAGAACTGAGTCTATCCACGTTCCCTTTCGTTTACTTGGGTCAAGTCCATATGTAATAAATGAGTATTGAAAATCTCATGATCCTAATCTTCGAGTTGGTTGCATGTATTTTGAGTTTTTATGTGTATTTGTGAATAAATCAATGAGTTACATGTTGTTCATATGAAATTGGAGTATAAAATTTGCATTCAATACAATGACCTTGAATTGCATCATTCTACATAAGCTTTGTTGCATTGATCGGACAGAGATCATGATTGTGATTATATGAGTTGAGCAATTTGAGCGTGACTGAGCATGAGGAGCATATTATCTGCATATGTACATAGTTAATGAGCATCTTACTTGTTTCATGTGATATGCATATACCATGATACAAAACTAGGGTCTAGGAGTGACATGGAGAATGGGAACCCGAGAGTCCCCAAACAAGCCTCAAACTACCCATATTCATATCATCGGTTGGGAAGCATATAAAGATAGCAAACACATGTTCTAAGGGACAGAAAAGGATGACTCACGCTATGGAGATGTCATATGGATAGCGGTTTCCATGGATTCACCTAACACATAGCACATAAAGACTAATGTGCAGGTATGCATGACTCACTCTATGGAAGCAAAACAGAACTTAGGATCTTCCAAATTTCCATATCATAATACATATACACATCCTATCATAACCAAATCATAATAAACATATCCAATGGATAACCACAACCATAATCTCTGAATAGCAACACATGACATATATCTGTACAAGAGTCAATAAGATGTTCAACAATGCCTCTAGTCATAGAGTAGGACAGGGACCCATACATGTCTCAGGCTTACACTCAAAGTAAATAATAACAAACAGAAGCAAAAGAAGGTGGATAGATGGTGGCTTGTCCTTGGAAGATAAGTCTCACACATAACACTTTCTCAAATTCGATCTAGCCATCAAACAGTGGATGAAAGTAGTCTCTAGTCCCTATATAGTTAGATCATGTAGGAAAAATGTATGTATTTGTATTTTTGAATGTACTAAGTATGCGGGCATGCAATTCTAGAAAGGAATTGTACATTATTTATTCAATCCATATCAGTTTTATAGAACAAACTTTCACACATTTACATAGAGTATATAAGTAATTTTAGAAAGGACATTGTACATTATCTGTTCATTCCATATAAGGATAATTTCCCTCCAGTAGTACATAGAACTTTTCTCTTAGAGTACAAGGGAGGCTAGGGTTTTGAATCTTTTGGACATCAAATTGGAGAAGATTAGCCGGTGATAATCAACTAGTTTGTAGTCAATCTTGTTATGCATGACTTCTGCTACTATGTATGGTATCCAATCTTTAATTTCTCATATGTGTGGCTAAACCCTATGTTGAGGGTGTGTTTTTGATATCAGTCTTTAATTTACTTAATGAGTTTGTGATATATTGACTCATTTGTAATTGATTTGGGTGAATTTATATCCATTCCTAAGTTTAATGTATAAATTTCAAGGTTGAAAACTTGGGATCTTATTTTAGATCTCTAATTGTTACTTACCTGGGACTATTAGAGTGTGGAAAGGATATAATGGTCAGAAACCTTGTTGGATTTCAGTTGATATCCATATTCATGGATTCAAGGCCAAGGTAGTAGGTATTTTTCTAGACTTCTTAGGCGAAGCGTGTCCTCCGCAATCTTCGTGTGATATCTTTAGCTGATTCACACGAAACACCCATATGTTATAGGTGATTTGGGTTACAAGAAACCTATCCTATTTACTCAACATCAACTCATGTAGTCAAGTGTCTAGACCTCTTTATTATATTAGCACCCATATTTGCACATCTCCAACATCTTCTCTTAATAACTGTTTAATTTGATAATTAGAACTTGTTAGCTGAACTCTGTTTTCATTATTGCAACCCCCCGATCCTACAATTACTTATTCCAACGAGTCACTTCCGCCTTGAACAATGATTTGCTGTGGGATCGAGCCCAACCTCTAAAGTTGAGTTATTATGCTAATGAGACCACCCCTTCTAACTTTGAGTAGTTGGGTTGAGCGACATCAGGCACATATATAGAAAAAGATACATAGCAAAGAAGAGTAATATGTCATGAAATCCATGATGTATGAAATGTCATAATGCTTATATAAAGAGAGGATAAGATCTCAATTGACATATAAGACCAAGCGAGCTATTACTTGGAATCCTGATGTTATCCCCACACTGAAAAAGAGGTGGTCTACTTGCCTAAGGTGAGCCATACTTTTCCTTACGGTCCTCCCAATTTTGGAGAAATAACCTTCCTTACGGTCCTACCATTTTGGATAGGATTTTCATATCATATCATATCATTTCACAATTTGTAACTGCACCTTACGGGCCTCCTATTTTTGTGAGGGTTACTATATCAAATACCCTCGCTGGCATATAGTTAAAGAGAGAGGAAGAGGCCCCTTCACATTATGGGTGGGAAAAAAAACCAAAAAACTGAAAAACCAAAAAACCGAATCGAACCGAACTAATTCAATTTTTCAATGTCGGTTTTTCGATTCTTTAGTTCTATTTTGGTTCTTTTTTTTGAAAAATTGGTTCTTTGGTTTAGTTCACGGTGTAAGGGTCCCAAAACTGCGATGCATCAAAAAATCAAAGTTTTGTTATATTAATATATAATTCTAAAATTTTTATTTTCAAATATTAACCCAAGCCCAATTTTAGTAACAGCAACAACAACAACATACACAGTAAAATTCCACAATTCAGTGATCAAATTGAAAATTTCCTTTCTCCCACTCTGCAAAAGTGAAAAGAGACGAGTTGTTACAGCCTAGTACCTACTGGAAAATGGCAATTAACTGGAAATGGCTACTTGTGCACTGCAAAGTGTAAAATGTCAAATGCAAATTGAAAACTAGAAAGTGCACTGGAATGTGGAAAGTGCAAATTGAAATCGCTTTTATTTTATTTTTACTTAGCATCGATAAATCATTTTAAAAATACCGAAATAAACTGAAATAAAGTTAGAAAAATCCAATCGAGCCAATCTAGTTTGGTGCGTAGTATGGTGCTCATTTTTAAAAAATCGAACACCAAAAAATCGAACCAAACTTTAACAATACTGAACCGAAGAACCAAATGCCTACCCCTACTTGAGATAGCCCCGATGTCTCCAATCTCATCGATGCTAATTAATCATCCCACAAGAATACACAGATGTATACATGCTTTCAAAAGAGGTGTAAGTCATTTCAAATTATTTCAATGCCTACTTGGGCTTAAAAGCTAAACATTCTTCATAATCATTCATGCACGAGCTAAAAAGCCAAATCATAGTTCATATCATACTTTTCATGCATAGGAATAACTCGTTCACACTAAGAATATGGTCTAAATACCCAATATGCTCAAAGAGCCAATATCATAGGCATTTATGTGATCACATTCTTGTCATAACCATATTTTCATCAAAATCACATGTCAGCTTAACTCAGAATCATTTTCATCAAAATCAAATGCTCATGAATTGCATACGTCATGAATGATATATGGATAGCAATGGGCAATAGAGATTCAATCTTAAATCAATAATTCAATATGAAATTCAAGTAAATCCACGAGTAAAATCCAGATTCAAATTATAATTTAGATTATCCATGCTTCAATTAAACTTTAAAGGGACAATGAATATTGATCCTTTTCCTATATTCTTTCCGTCTTTGCCCCCAAAGTTCGAGACTAGAGAAAGTCCAAAATCGAAATATTGGACGTTGAAGTCCTAGTTCGCTGTGCTAAAAAAGGTAATATCCTTATTCTTATTTTGGTTTCTTTTAGAATGATAAATTGTTAATCCTGTTGAAATAATCATTTTAGAACTTTGTTGGGTGTTGTTATGTTGTTACCATTTTGGCATTGTTATGAGTGTTGAGAATAAGCAGGCAACTCTCCGTCAATATGTCTACTTAAGATGTCTACTTCTTTGCCGCTATTGTATGAGACCCACAAAAATAATTTGCAGGTTCATTAATTTAATATTTGGAAGCAGCTTTATTATATTCCTTCAGCTGCTTCAATTATAATTTTACAATATTATCCCTGATAAATTATTTTTATGAGTTTATTAATTTAAATTTTTCAAAATAGCTTGACTATATTTCTTCAGCTACTTCAATTATGATTTTACAATATTAGTCCTGATAAATTATTTTGAGGAAAATCAGGTAGCATTCTACCAACATGGCTGCTTCTTGGCCACTATTATATGAGACCCGCAAAAATAAACTACGAATTTCTTAGTTTAATATTTCCAAAGAAACTTCATTATATCTCTTCAGCTGCTTGTACATCTAATAATTAATGACTTATAAATTTTAAAATGCATATAAAAATTTATTCGCATCATAAAATTGAGATGAAAAATATCTGTTGAGTACGTGCTCGCATGGGGCTCGTGACTAGTATATATATGTATCAATTTATTTTACCCGTCTCATTAAATGATAGGACGGCCAGATTAACTCAACTTTTCTCTCTAACCTAAAACATTCCACCATATCCGTCATTATTCTTTCTCCCTTCCCCATGAAATCACTCCTTTTCAGAAGAAAACAACTTTCAACGTTGCTTTTCCCCTTCCCCAACAGACCCATCACTTACTAATTCCCCAAAAAACTCAAAGACCTAGCACCTCATCTTCTTCCTTTTCTCTTCTCACCACAAAAAATGGCAGTCACCAAACCACTCTATGCCGCCCCTTTACTTTTCTCTGTCACTGTTAGTCATATCCCTAAACCTCTCTTTGTTTTAACCATGGTTTCATCAAGATATCCGTAGGATAAATTGAAGGACAAAGTAATTTTTCGAATCTCCATCCTGAAAATGAGATTTTTTTTCAAGATTCTTGCATCCATTGCATTGCACAAAAGTTCTCACTGATTTTTAGGGTTTCAAATCTATATTTTCAAACCGGGATTTCTCCTATAAATGAAAGTCATGGAGAATCGATCAAGGGACATCAGAAAGATATACAAGAAAGAAAGTGAAAAAATGAAGAATTAGGGAAAAAAAAGAAATCGAGAATAGCTTCCAAATCACAAGAGAAAATGAAGCATAAACATTTTTAAGGGTTCTATATACAGAGTTATTTCTTCCTTTTATTGTAGTCTTTCTATCTTTGCCTCCTAAGTCCGAGATTGGAGAAAGTTCAAAATTAAAATCTTTGACGCTGAAGTCCTAGTTCACTGTCCTCAAAAATGTAATATCCTTATTCTTATTTTGGTTTCTTTTAAATTGATAAAATGTTAATCCTATTGAAATAATTATTTTAGAACTTTGCTGGGTGTCTGTTATGTTGTTTTCATTTTAGCATTGTTAGGAGTGTTGCGAATAAGCAGATAGCTCTCCGTCAACATGTCTGCTTGAGCTACCTGCTTCTTCGCCGCTATTACATGGGACCCGTAAAAATAATTTACGGGCACATTAATTTAATATTTTCAAAGCAGCTTGATTATATTCCTTTAGCTCTTTCAATTATGATTTTACAATATTAGCCCTAATAAATTATTTTTGTGAGTTCCTTAATTTAAATATTTTCAAAGTAGTTTGACTATACTTCTTCAGCTACTTCAATTATGATTTTACAATATCAATCCTGATAAACTATTTTTGCGAATAAACAGGCAACTCTCTGCCAACATGCGTGCTTCTTTGACACTATTATATGGGACTCGCAAAAATAACTTACGTGTTTCTTAATTTAATATTTTCAAAGCATCTTTATTATATTTCTTCAGCTACTTGTAAGTCTAATAATTAATAACTTAAAAAATTTTAAAATGTATATAAAAGATCTATTTGCTTCACAAAAAATGAGATAAAAAAATATGTCGGGCCCGTGTGAGCATGGGGCTCAGCTTTTCACCTTCTCCGTCATATATATATATAAAATCTAATTTATTCATTCGATTGAATGATCGGACGGCCCAGATTAACTCAGCCTTTCTCTCTAACCAAAACATTCCACTGTCTCCATCATTCTTCTTTCTCCCTTCCCCATGAAATCACTCATTTTCAAAAGAAAACAACTTTCGATATTGCTTTTGTCTTTCCCTAACAGATCCATCACTTCCTAATTTTTGAAAAAACTCAAAGACCTAGCCCCTCATATTCTTCCTCTTCTCTTCTCACCACCAAAAATGGCAGCCACTACCCTGCCGCTTTATTTTTCCCTGTCACCGTTAGCCATATCCCCAAACCTAGCTTCATTTTAACTATGACTTCATCAAGATATTTTTATGACAAACTAAAGGAAAAAGTAATTTTTTTGAATCTCCAACCTTGAAAAGAAACATTTTTCAAGATTCTTGCAACCATTGCATTTCCCAAAGGTTTTCACAAATTTTTGAAGTTTTAAATCTGAATTTTCAAATCTGGACTTCTCTTATAAATGAAGGCCATTGAGAATTGATCAAGGGACATCAATAATAGATACAAGAAAAAGAGTAAAAAAATGAGGAATTAGAAAAAAAGAGAGAGAGATCGAGAATAGCTTCCAAATCACAGGAGAAAATAGAGCATAAACATTTTTAAGGGTTGTATTTAGAGATTTATTTCATCCTTTTTTTGTAGTCTTTCCGTCATTGCCCCCTATGTTCGAGATTGGAGGAAATTCAAAATCAAAATCTTTGACGTTGAAGTCCTAGTTCACTGGCCACAAAAAGGTAATATCCTTATTGTTATTTTGGTTTCTTTTAGAATGATAAAGTATTAATCCTATTGAAATAATCGTTCCAAAATTTGGCTGAGTGTCTGTTATGTTGTTATCATTTTAGCATTGTTATAATTGTTGCGAATAAGTAGGAAACTCTCCATCAACATGTCTGGTTAAGCTGCCTTCTTTTTTACCCCTATTATATGGGACCCACGAAAATAATTTGCATTCATAAATTTAATATTTTCAAAGAATCTTGATTATATTCCTTCCTCTGCTTCAATTATAATTTTATAACATTAGCCCTGATAAATTATTTTTATGAGTTTCTTAATTTAATTTTTTCAAAGTAGCTTGATTATATTTTGTTCAGCTGGTTCAATTATGATTTTACAATATTAGCCCTTATAAATTATTTTGCAGATAAACATGCAGCACTCTACCAACGTGACTACTTCTTGGTCGCTATTATATGGGACCTACAGAATAACTTGTGGGTTTCTTAATTTAATATTTTCATAGAAGTTTCATTTTATTTCTGCAGATTCTTGTTAGTCTAATAATTGATTAGTTAGAAATTTTAAATGCATTTGAAAAATCTATTCACATCATAAAAATTGATAAAAAAATATGTGTTGGCCCCGTACTCGCACGAGGCTCATGGCGTGTGTGTGTATATATATGGGTCCTATATGATAAACGAGTAGAAGCAGGCAGCTCAAGCAGGCATGTCAATGAAGAGCTGCCTGCTTTGGAGGATTCTGATTGGTTTGGTGGTTATAAGGGGCAAGCCACACTTATTTATATAGATATATATTAATTTATTTTAGCCATCCGATTAAATTATCGAACGACCCAGATTAACTCAGTTTTTCTCTCTAACCTAAAACACTCCACCATTTCCATCATTATTCTTTCTCCCTTCCCCTTGAAATCACTCCGTTCCAGAAGAAAATATCTTTTAACATTGCTTTTTCCCTTCCCCAAAAGACTTATCACTTCCTAATTTTTCAAAAAAACTCAAAGATGTAGCACCTCATCTTCTTCCTCTTCTCTTCTCATCCGAAAACATGATAGCCACTAAGCCACTCTATGCTGCCCCTTTACTTTTCTTCGTCACTATTAGTCATATCCCCAAGCCCTTCTTTGTCCTAACCATGGTTTCATCAAAATATCCATAGGAAAAATTGAAGGACGAAGTATATTTTTCGAATCTCTATCCTGAAAAGCAGACCTTTTTTCAAGTTTCTTGCAACCATTGCATTGCACAAAGGTTCTCACTGATTTTTGGGGTTTCAAATCTAGATTTCTAAATCCAGATTTCTCCTGTAAATGAAGGTTATTGAGAATCGACAAGGGACATTAGAAAGAGATATGAGAAAGATTTGTTTAAAAAATACAAGGAATTAGGGAAAATAAAAGAGAGATCGAGAATAGCTGCCAAATCACAGGAGAAAATATAAACATTTTTAAGGGTTCTATTTAGAGAGTTATTTCATCCTTTTGTTTTAGTATTTCTGTCTTTGCCCCCTAAGTTTGAGATTTGAAAAAGTTCAAAATTGAAATCTTTGACGTTGAAGTCCTAGTTCGCTGCCCTCAAAAAGGTAATATCCATATTCTTATTTTAGTTTCTTTTAAAATGAAAAAGTGTTAATCCTGTTAAAATAATCACTTTCGAACTTTGCTGAGTGTGTTATGTTATTACTCCCTCCGTCTCAAATTAATTGAATTTTTTAGATTTTTTTCAGGATTCAAAATAGTTGAATTTTTCAAAGTTCAAGATAAATGTTTGAAACTTTTTTCATATTTGCCCTTTCATTTATTGAACTTTTACATTTTCTAGGAAATAAATTACACTATACATTTATGATTTTAAAAAGGGCAATAATGGAAAGTATGACTTAAAGTTTGTCTTTGAATATTTTTCTTAATATGCATGCATTACCTCACAACTTCAGTTAATATGAGACAAAGGGAGTATCATTTTAGCATTGTTATGAGTGTTGCGAATAAGCAGGCAACTCTCCATCAACATGTCTGCTTGAGCTGTCTGCTTTTTCGCCGCTATTATATGGGACCCACAAAAATAATTTGCGGGTTCATCAATTTAATATTTCCAAAGAAGCTTGATTATAGTCCTTCAGCTTTTTCAATTATGATTTTATAATATTATCCCCAATAATTTATTTTTGTGAGTTCCTTAATTTAATATTTTCAAAACAACTTGATTATATTTCTTTAGCTGCTTCAATTATGATTTTACAATAACAGACTTGATAAACTATTTTGCGAATAAACAGGCTGCTCTCTACCAATATGGCTGCTTCTTCGCTGCTATTATATGGGACCAACAAAAATAACCTGCAAATTTCTTCATTTAATATTTCTAAAGCAACTTCATTATATTTCTTTAGCTACTTGAAAGTCTAATAATTAATAACTTAAAACTTTTTAAATGCATAAAAAAATCTATTTGCATCACAAAATTTAAGATAAAAAAATATATGTTGTGCCCGTGTAAGCACGGGGCTCAGCTTTTCACCATCTCTGCCATATATATACATATATATATATATATATTAATATATTTTAATCGTCGGATTTAATGATTGGAAGGCCCGTATTAACTCAACTTTTCTCTCTAACCTGAAACACTCCACTGTCTCTATCATTCTTCTTTCTCCCTTCCCCATGAAATCACTCCTTTTCAGAAGAAAATGACTTTCAACATTGATTTTCTCTTTCCCCAACAGACCCATCACTTCCTAATTTCCTAAAAAACTCAAATACCTAGCCCATCATCTTATTCCTCTTCTCTTCTCATCACAAAAAATGGCAGCCACTATGCCACCCTATGCCGCCCCTTTAATTTTTCCTGTCACCGTTAGCCATTTTTATTTGATCCCAAACCCCTCTTTGTTTTAACCATGGTTTCATCAAGATATTCGCAGGACAAACTAAAGGAAGAAGTAATTTTTTTAAATCTCCATCCTAAAAAGGAGACGTTTTTCAAGATTCTTGAAATCATTGCATTTCATAATGGTTGCCATTGATTTTTGAGGTTTCAAATCTGGATTTGCAAATCCAGATATCTCCTATAAATGAAGGTAATTGAGAATCGATCAAGGGACATCAAAGAGATATGATAAAAAGAGTAAAAAAATAAGGAATTAGAAAAAAGGAAAGAGAGATCGAGAATTGCTTCCAAATCACAAGAGAAAATAGAGCATAAACATTCTTAAGGGTTCTATTTAGAGAGTCATTTCATCTTTTGGCTGTAGTCTTTCCGTCTTTGCCCCTAAATTCGAGATTGGAAAAAGTTCAAAATTGATATCTTTGACGTTGAAGTCCTAGTTCAGTTCCCTCAAAAAGGTAATATCCTTATGGTTATTTTGGTTTCTTCTAGAATGATAAAGTGTTAATCCTATTGAAATAATCGTTTCTCTTTGCCGGGTGTCTGTTATGTTGTTATCATTTTACCATCTTTATGAATGTTGTGAATAAGCAAGCAACTCTTTGTCAACATGTCTTCTTAAGCTGCCTACTTTTTCGCTATTATTATGTGGGACCCACAAAAAAATTTGCGAGTTCGTTAATTAAATATTTTTAAAGTGGTTTGATTCTATTCCTTCTGCAGCTTCAATTATAATTTTACAACATTAGCCCTAATACATTATTTTATGAGTTACTTAATTTAATATTTTCAAAGCAGCTTGATTATATTTCTTCAGGTACTTCAATTCTGATTTTACAATATTAGCCCTGTTAAATTATTTCACGAATATATAGGAAGCACTCTACAAACATGTTTATTTCTTGGCCAATATTATATGGGAAAAAAGAAGAACCTGCAGGTTTCTTAGTTTAATATTTTCAAAGAAGTTTCATTATATTTCTTCAACCGCTTGTAAGTCTAATAACTAATAACTTAGAAATTTTAAAATGCATATAAAAAAATTGATTTTCACATCATAAACATTGAGATAAAAAGTATTTGTTTGGCCTGTGCTTGCATGGGGCTCGTGACTAGTATATACATACATCTATACATATATATATATATATATCACTTTACTTTAGCCGTCTAATTAAATTATTGGACGACCCAGATTAACTCATCTTTTCTCTCTAACCTAATATACTCCACCATTTCCATCATTATTCTTTCTACCTTCCCACCAAACACTCCTTTTCAGAAGAAAAGAACTTTTAACATTGCTTTTCCCCTTCCCAACAGACCCATCACTTCCTTATTTCAAAAAAACCTCAAAGACATAGCATAATCTTCTTCCTCTTCTCTGTTCACCATAAAAAATGGTAGCCACTATGCCACTCTATGCCGCCCCTTTACTTTTCTCTGTCACTGTTAGCCATATCTCCAAACCCCTCTTCATTTTAACCATGTTTTCATCAAGATATTCCTGGGAAAAACTGAAGGACGAAGCAATTTTTTCCAATCTGCAGCCTAAAAAGAAGACTTTTTTCAAGGTTCCTGCAACCATTGCACTGCACAAATGTTCTCACTGATTTTTGGGGTTTCAAATCTAAATTTTGAAATTCTTACCCTATAACTAAAGGTCATTGAGAATCAATCAAGGGATATTTGAAAGAGATATGAGAAAGAAAGTTAAAAAAGAAGAGGAATTAGGGAAAAAAGTGAGATCGAAAATACTTTCCAAATCACAGGAGAAAACAGAGCATAAACATTTTTAAGGATTCTATTTAGAGAGTTATTTCATCCCTTTGTTGTATTCTTTCCGTCTTTGCCACCTATGTTCGAGATTTAAGAAATTTCAATATTGAAATCTTTGACGTTGAAGTCCTAGTTGGTTTCCCTGAAAAAGGTAATATCTTTATTCTTATTTTGGTTTCTTATAAAATGATAAAGTGTTACTTCAGTTGAAATAATCATTTTAGAACTTTGCTAGGTGTCTTTTATGTTGTTATCATTTTAGCATTGTCATGAGTGTTGCGAATAAGCAGGCAGCTCTCCGTCAACATGCCTGCTTGAGCTGTCTGCTTCTTTGCTGCTATTATATGGGACCCGCATAAATAATTTATGGATTCATTAATTTAATATTTTCAAAGAAGCTTTATTATATTGCTTCAACTCTTTCAATTATGATTTTACAATATTAGCCTTAATAGATTATTTTTGTGAGTTCCTTAATTTAATATTTTCAAAGCAGCTTGATTATATTTCTTCTGCTGTGTCACGCCAAGTCCCGTTAGGGAGGACTGGTACCCGTTGCCGATAAGGCCCAGGAGAACCAACCTGTATATATGCTCTTTCTATACGTATTATAAGGGATTTCTACATTTGACATGCCTTTAAGAAAATAAATGGCGATAACAAGCGAAAAGAAAATTCATATGACTAGGTCATTGGGGCCATGGTGTCTAAAGTACGAGGTATGACCACACTTTAATTTACATAGTCTACAAAACCTCTAGATAAGGAAAAGTAACTGATAAGGGTCGGGATAGGTCCCACCTCAACAAACTGTGCAATATAAACATATAATCTCTAGACATATACAAAGCTCAGAAGCAACTTGGAGCTTGGTAACATCAGCTGAATATCCTGTATTCCTACTAGGGAGATTTACTAGCACCTGTACCTACAACATGAAATGCAGGACCCCCATAAGGGACGTCAGTACGGGATAATATACTGAATATGTAAGGCAGGAAACACTGTATATGATATAACAACTCAAGTGAAATTGTACACTGGTGTAGCATAAGCGACTACCTTTAGTTATACTGTGGGATCATGTACTTTATGTTCTTTATATTACTTTACCTTTACTATAAAATCTATGCACAACTATAATACAAATGAAAAACTTATAAGTGTTGAGCTGTATCAAGTTCGTCCCTGGCTAGGTTTTTCCTTAACCCTTCGGGCTACCTCCCGTGATAGGATCGTCCCTGGCTAGGTGTTACTTCCACCCCTCGGGCTACCACCCATCAATAAACAATATATCTGGATTGTCCCTAGCTAGGTTCTTCCTTAACCCCTCGGGCTACCACCCGTGATATGATCGTCCTTGGCTAGGTGTTACTTCCACCCCTCGAGCTACCACCCATCAAAAACTGTATACTTTATCTTACAATTACCTTTGAGATGGTTCTTTTGGTGGACATAATATTGAAACTGTAAGACTGTAGATTTAGCAGGTGACATGTAAATAATCATACAAGATAATATGACAATAAAAAGAGTATGTTACACAAATAATGAAATACATATGAAATGAGACAACTCATGAACTTTATTTAGCAATAAGGACTCATGTGACTTGATATCCATGTATGTTTGCATATTTGAAGGTGACTATGTATGGGAGAATATGAACATGTACAAGAGGGTAGAGACGGTTAATAATTGTGTCAGAGTTGGTAGATGCCTTTATGTGCCAAGGAAAGATCTGTGTTTCATGCCAAATAATACAAAGTCAAGTAGCCTTACATACCTTGTCGTATGACCTTGTAACTATCTCGAAATAACCTTCTCTTCCTTCAAATATTTATCTACAACAGAGTAGATGATAAAACTAGTATTAGCAGCCAATAGATACACTTTGGAAGCCCAATCTCATAGAAAAACAACATACGGG
>JAABOM020101755.1:0-26165 GCA_011800125.2 Solanum clarkiae | reverse complement strand
ATATACTTAAGTTCAAATTACACGACATCCACAATAAATTTTCCCAATTGGATAATCATTCTTAATTTAAAGAAAAACGGGGTCTAACAATATATCTGTTTCTATATTATATGCCTTGTCATCAATCTAACATTGTATGCAGGTTTTGGTGAGTTACATGCATTTCACTCCGCGTACTTAGTACATTCAAACGTACTAACACATACTTGTACCTACATGATCACTACATGTAGGGACCGAGGATTATAATCATCTATCGTATGATGTCTAGCTTGGGTCTCAAGATTTACTTGTTGTGGTGAGTTGTATCTTCCAAGGGCAACCCACCATCCTTCTACCTATAGATCTTTTATCTATTTTACTTGAGGATGATCTTGGAAAGTGTCTTGGCCCCCATCCTATCTTATGATTGGAGGCATTGTTGGACATCTTGTAGACTCTTGTACGAATATGTGCTATGTGTTGTATTTGGAGCCTATGGTTATGGTTATCTATTTGATATGGCGATTATGAATTGATTATGGGAATTACGATATGTATGTATGTTTGATGTGGAAATGTGGAAGATCCTAGGTCCCAAATTGCCCCCATACAGTGAGTCATACTTACCGCTAGTCTTTATGTGCTACGTGTTATGTGAATCCATATTATTCTTTTTCCCCATGATATCCACATAGCATGAGTCCTATTTTCTCATTTCTTAGAACTATATGTTTACTATTTGTATACGTTTTCGAACTGATGATGTGAATATGGATACTTTGAGGCTTGTTTGGGGACTCTCGGGTTCTCATTCGCCATGTCATTCCTAGTGTTATGTCGAAAAATTATTTTTTTTAAAAAAATTAAAAAATCAATTTAAAACTCAATTAATTTAAGTGAAAACCAATTTTTGAGATTTTGAAGGAAAATAGAGTCGCCACCTAATTTTACGGATAATTAGTAAAACCATTAAATATTTTAAAAGACTTAACAGAAAAATCTTTTAAAAATTCAGAGAATAGGTTCGGGTTCACATTTCCACTCGGCCGCTAAATGCGATTATCCAGCGATTAGGAGATTTGATATTTTTTAAGATTTTAATTGACTTTGAAAAACTAGCTGGTTTATGAATTGACTAATTTTAGTGGAATGTCTGAATTTGACTAAATTAAAAACGATTGAGAAAAATTTGAAAGAAATTGACTAGGTTTGAAAATTGAACTAAAAATGTAAAAACTCATTTTTCTATTTTTCCCTTTTTATTTTATTATTATTATTTTTTAATGTTAATGCAAACATCCTCTAAATAAAATGAAATTGAATAAAAATAACATAAATGGTTTTGACGTGTTGGAGATTTTAATTAGATTGAAATAAATAAAATGTTAGAGTTAGACAAATATCAACTAATAGTATAATAAAACAAGAAAGGATAGAAGGAATGGAAATTGGCTTGGCAAACCCATATTTCCTGTATACAATGGGCGTATACGGGTGTACGTCGATGTATACGTTGATTCCTTCCTTGACCTCTATTTCAGCTTCCATGACCCTTTGGGTTGCTCCTTTTACTGCAAGTTGGTGCATCCGACTTGAAGAGGGGATTTAAATCGACCCGAGAAGATGCAGGGAAATGGAGTTTAATTGAACTCAAGGACAAGTTCACATGAAACAAAAAGAAACTAAGGATTAGGATTTGTATACTGAATGCAACTACGAACAAAAATTAATATATATCAAAACACCAAATGCAAACAAAGATTTACAACAATTGCAACTAACAGGGGAAAGCTATTAGCAACACTATAGCGGCGATCAAGAATCTTAGACGTAACATGAAGTTTAGATTAAATACTTCTCGAACGATGCTAAAGGGAAAAGCTTTTCTTTTCCTGGTGAGATCACATTTTTGAAACCCAAAGCTAGACAAAACTAATGGCTTATAATCAGTCATATTAAGAATTGAAACAAAAGTTTTAAGACGGATTCACATGCATTATAACATAGCATCCATACTCCAAATAATTCACACCTACTGACTGAGAGGGAAAGAGACTTGTTTTATCCTAAACAGACAAGGAGAAAATGGAACCTTTAAAGGATCAAAGTGACAAGTGATTATGCTTGAATCAGCTTTCAAAACACATAGTAATTGAATCCTTTAACAAGAGAATTCATAAAAGCAGTGATGTGCGAATGGAGCAGAACGAACTGAAGAACACTAGAGTGATGACCAGAAGAAGACTAAACTGAAACAATAGACAATGACTCAAGATGTTGATGCCTGAAGTAAAGGAATTACAGCAGAAATAGGAAGAATATTTCGATCTGTAACGTAAGGGTAGCAAACCAAGACAAAGAGGACTACGTCAAGTTCACGAAACATATCTAACTTCACAATGTATAAAAAGACAAATACCTCCACATCTAACATGTACTGTCATTTTAATCCTCAAAAATCAGAATAACCATGTCAAAACCACTCAATCAGCCGAGATGAATTCATTTTAGCCGAAAACTGCAACTTATGTCAAAGATTTAATATGTAACACACAGAAAAAGTGAAGACTAGTCATTTCCAAACATTATTCGATGATCAGAACTCGAAAGGATCAACTGGCATAGCAAAAACTGAGCAGGATCTTCGAACGAGATAAATAATGTGACCTATAACTCTGGAAACCATCTCAAAAAGTTGGTTGACTTCACATAACAGTTTCAGTTAAGCAAAACATAGATATGAAGATTCATGTACAATGCCAGTATTTATTTAACAACCAAGCAAGATCACAGTATTATACAATTAACAGAAACTATCTCGACAAACACAACAGCGTCACAGTATCAGCAAGTCAATATCATAGCAATTCTACTCACAACAGAACAAGCACAAACAAAAGATTTTAATATTACGTCAGAATTTATCTCACAATCAAACACGAACAGAATAGAGAAGTAAGAATAAAGTATTACCTTTTTTAGAGCAGCGAACTGGGACGACGACGAGCTTGAATGGAGACTAGCTCACACCACCATGATGCGGGCTTCACGCTAAATTGACTCCGAAATCAAACACTCTCGTTTAGGGATTTTGACTAATTCTTTATGATACTAAAATTAGCTGGGGATCTATTGGGGATTACTAGATTTGAAACAATCAAAAACATTTTTTCCAGGACTTCAAGAACTGATGTCTTTGAAAATTAGCAATGACTATGACAAATTGACTAAGTTTTCTAGGGGTTTCGGGTTGAGAACCTCCCAAGCTTGTTTAGGGGTTTCTCTGGTGACTGCCGCCATGGAACTTTTAGAGTTCTCCCCATACATCCCTTAAAACTAAGAAGATGAGGGATTATATAGGTAGAAATTAGGGAGAAAATGGGAGAAATTAGATGGGTAAATTAGGGATCTTGGGGATCCATTTGAATTCAAAACTCAAATTCGATCCTTGGGGACAAGAAAATCTCTGAGATTTGGTCCCGAATCTTCAACGGATTGAAAGCTTACCATTGATTGAGGGATTGAGACGCGTTTGCCGGATTTGACATTTCGGGTTCGTCTAGTGAACATTAAGGCGAAAATGGAGAAGAAGAAGGGGAAATCGGGAAAGGGGAAAGCTTGAAGGAGAGGAGAAGAAAGAGAATTGGGGGCACGTGACCCCCACGCGCCGGATTATTCTTTTTTTATTATTATTTTTTTATTTTGTAAAAAAAATTGTTTAAAAAATCGTTAAAAATAAGAAAAAATCTCAATTACTAATTTGACCCCGTGGAGAGTAAAAATTGGGTGTCAACACCTAGATCCAGATCCCTGTCATGACAATTATTTTTTATGTGAATATGCCAACTTTAAATGTGACAAGTAAACATAAACAGAAAAAGTAAATTTTTATTATAGATTTCAAATTAAGTATGATATTTAAAGTTAATAAACTAAGAAAAATGAAGCACATCATTTATTTCTTATTCTGATTTAAATATTCAATGTAAGTATATCTTTTAATTTTCTATATTCCATTCCTCTTTAAGTGAATCTTGTTCTCCTACTAGTTTTTATTAAAAGCCAATTATAATTTTAATGCCATAACAAGTACAACCCTATGGTTGAATTCCCATGCTTCTGCAGTCCAATAATATTTGTCCATATACATTTTTTACACAATTATAAATAGAAGAATAATTTTATCATATATCACCATTTGAATATAAAAATATAATTTCTTGAAAAATATAATAGAGAAAAAAGAGGCAGTCTGATATCCTAAAATTTCTACTATGCACCAGGTTTGAAGAAGAGTCCAACTACAAGGATCTATTGTAGATAATCTTTACTAGCATTTATGCCAGAGGCTGTTTTAAGGCTTACTTATAATCTACACTATATTAAAAGCGTGAAAACCCTTAGAAATGTTATTTGAACTTTTTATCTTTCATTAAAATATTTTGCTTTAAATAAAATCGTCTTTTCATTATTTTTCTTTTATATTAATGATAATTCTTATTACTAATAATATAAATCCTACATAACAAGCCTAGTTTTTCTATGGTAGATCTGGTCACATAATCTTATTGTTCATAAATCATAATTGTAAAAAGTTTATGAGTCCTGTTCTACCAAACCACACAACTTATTTTAACATATTTTCAAATATTCCCTACCATTTTTTAAAATTTTCAAAAATTCCTCTTTTTCTATTTCTTTCTATCATCACCCAATACATTCCATCCCCATTACCACTTTTTTCTCAATAACCCTAGAATTACTTCTAAGATTAAACTCACGCTGCTTCACTCAATTAAGTCAAGAAGAAGCTATTCGAGATGACGTTTGTATCTCTGATGAAGAACTTTTCGTGAAAACAAATCCAAACGTATCCATAATTCATAAGTAATGAAGAAAATAAAAGAAGTCAAATCGAAGAAGGAGAAAACTACAAGTTTAAATCTCCCAGTTCCATAAGCTTCAAAAAAAGGGGGAGAAAAAATATGATAAAAATGTATAAATTATGCATTTTTAATGTGTATCATCTTTTGCTCACTGATATGGCTTGATGCATCTATTAGACTTAATATAGTCATTGTATCATAGTTAATGATACTTATATAGAGTAAAATAGTTCTATAAATTGATTCATGGGGGTTGTATATATGTATCTTATCTATAATGATTAATGGTGTGTTTGATACATATGTATAATTTATGCATTTTTAATGTGTATCATCTATTGTTCACTGGCATTGATTGATGATATTAGCCTAAATATAGTCATTGTATCATAGTTAATGATACTTGCACAACGCATGGAACAATTGGATGTATCATACAATACAATGCACATTTTTATTGTATGAATCTTGGCAAATCCTTTGGTTGATTCATAAGTATGATGTAATGAATTGTAATATAGCATGCATCTAGTGTTTTTTCTTAATAATTGATTCATATTTAAAAGAAATAATTGGGGCATATGATACATGTGTATATTTTTTACATTTTGATATGTATTACCTTATGCTGACTGGTATGAATAAGTTATTCAGACATATGTTTTTATGGTATTCAAAGAAGTATGTTCATGATTCATTAAAAATTTGCAGAGCATAAATATCAAAATCACCACTCATTCAACATTGACAAAAATGGCGTTGCTGGATCTGGAAGCAACGGTAGCAATTGTAGTGTCACTGGATCTGTTGATTGTTTGAATCTACGATGATTTGAGAGACATGTGAGAGAAGAAAATTTGAAATTTGAATTGTTTGGAATTATTTATGATTTGGGAGAGATTGAAATCAACATGATTTATGGGATTTGATGTTAATGTTTGTATTTTGTTTCCTTTTTAATCATAATGAATAATTAATTGATGTTTCATTTGTCATGTATCATATGTATTGGGATGTATCCAGATTCTTCATATTTTAGGGGGTTTCTGTAAATTAAGAAAAGGTAGGGATAAAATGTGATTTGCTTTTTACACTATGAGATTTATGTAAGTTATACTTTTTCTCAAATTTATAAAAAATTACTTACTTCCAAACAACAGCAATTTTCTTTTCAAAAATTTCCCTCCAACCTTAAATTTATTTAATCTTTTTTACCCCACCCTATTCCTGACCCCTCCCTACTCCCTCCCCCCTTCCAAATAAAAAATTTAAATTGCATTTTAAATGATTTCTATTTTTTTTATTCCACCCCAACATTGACCCCCACTTCTAGGTCAATGGTTTGAGGTCATATCTCAAATTGAGAACTAGAGTGAAGTCTCAATTTGGAAGTCAGATCTTGGATCAAAAGTTGAGGTTAGATCCCGAGTAGGGGGTTGAAGTCCCAAGTTATGTCTCAAGATCGTGTCCTAGTTTTAATATCGAATTTCGAGTAGGGTTCAGAGTCCCAAATCGTGTCTCGGGAGTGCGGTCAGGTCCTAGTTTGAATGTCGACCTCAGGTCGAGAAGTCAGGATTGGGTCCTAACTCTCACAGTCGAATCTCATAATGATTGTCAAAAATATTATCTTAAAAATTATTTACTATTCTCTAGCAAAGAATAATATGTATTTTCTAAAAAGATATTTTTTTCATTCACCAATCAAATATCAAAAAATATTTCACTCACCAATCGAATACTAGACAATAAGTTTGAAATCAATTTATGCTTCAAGAAAATATTTTCTAAGAAAACAATATTTTCTAAGAAAACATTCTCCTTTGTACCATGAGAGAAAGATTTTACATAGTCACCTTCATGGAGCCATTTCTCATTTCTGATGACAGCTCCTCCTCCACTTTGATCTGGATTTCCTTTGGCACATCCATCTGAATTTAATTTTAATACACCAACTTTAAATAAATTTAATTAAGTCTTGCTATTAAAAACTACATAATATTTTTTGATACTTTTGGTGTACAAAAGTTAATTAAGCGATGGTTTCAAATAGCAACACATATAATATTTTTATATTATTGATGCAAAATCCAATTAAGCATGCTGGTCTAAAATAACCACAATATTCTTTTGACAGCCTACAAATTTGCCTGGTGATGATTCTAGAAGGATCTGATTAATAAGTTTCTACACTGGATTCTTCTCTTTAGTCAGCCACAAAGTTTAGAATTTAGTGTCACGATCCGGACCTAGGGTCCAGATATGACATGATGAATGGGAACCCGAGAGACCCCAAACAAGCCTCAAAATACCAAAACTCTCATCATTGGTTCATAAATGCACATAAATAAACACATAGTACTACAGGACGGGGAAATAGAACTCACTCTATAGGGGCAATCTGGGACTTTGGATCTTTCCATCACAACATATAACAAGCCATCAATCACATAACCAACTCACATAACAATAATCAAGATAACCAACCCATATCATAGATTTAAGTCATATCACATAGCATAAAATGTAAGGAGGTTTACAAGATGTCCAATAGTGCCTCTACATAGAAGGGTCGGGGGCCAAGACATTCCCCGGGCTCAACCTCAAAACATAAAGAAACAAAAATAAAGGTAGATAGATAGTGGATCGTCCTTGGAAGATAGGGCTCACCACTACAAGTAAACTTGGAATCCGAGCTAAGCGTCAAATAGTGGATGATCAAAGTCCTCGGTCCCTACATAGTGAAATCATGTAGTCAAGAGTATGCGTTAGTATGTTTGGATATACTAAGTATGCGGGATGCAATGCAAGAACTTACCAAAAATCTGCATATCAATGTTAGATGATAAGGGCACATATTATAGAAGGAGATATATATAACAAGAAGTATAGTATAGCAAGATGTCACGAAACCAATGATGCATGAGGTGCAAATGATGCTCATATATATAATGAGGATGAGACCTCAACTGACATGAGTAAGACCAAGCGAGCTATTACTTGGAATCCCGATGATTATCCCTCATCGGTAAAGAGATGGTTTACTTGCCAAAGGTAAACCATGCTTCACCTTATGGGCCTCCCATTTCGTATGAAGCAACCTTCCTTATGGGCCTCCCATTACGGATAGAATTTTCATATCAAAACATATCATATCATATCATTTCTTCTTCTTACGAGCAACCCCATTTCAGAGGCACCTTTCCTTACGAGCCATCCATTTCAGAAAGGAAACCTATGCTAGATATATAGTTCGAGGAATAAGAGAGGGCCCTTGGGGATAGCCCTAACGCCCCCAATCCATCGGTGCTAAGTTGTCATCCCACAAGAATACTTAAAATATATGTAATTATACATGCTTTCAAAAGATACAATTCTTGCCAAAACAATTCAATGCACAATTAGGCTTAAAAGGCAAACATCTTTCATAATAGTTCACACTTAGGGTCAAATGCCAAAATCAATCTTCATAGTCATAATATTCCTGCATAGGAATAACCCATTCACATACCAAAATGGTGTAAGCACCCAAAATGCTCAAAGAGCCATAATCAACAGACATATATGTGTTCACATCTTGTCATAGCCAATATCTTATCAAAATCATATCATATAACAAAATTGGTCTTAACCCACTTCATAATTTCCATAATAATCCATGTACATGAATGCATATGCTATGAATAATGAGCAAATGACATGGGTAATTAAGGTTCAACCTAAAATCCATAATATAATATAAAATTCAAGTGAGAACGTAATTAAATCCACATTTAAAATCATAATGTAATCACTGATGCATAAACAAGCCTTAAAGGGGACATGCATACTTGTAACTTCATAAACTCAAAGTAAATCCTCATATAATTTATTAAATCACCTCAAAATCATCAAATAAACACTGCCCATGCATTTCTAGAATTTTTTGAATCATAATATTCAAAACCACGATTTAAAGTATGCTAGAAATTCGTAAAATTACTTGAAAATAGTTTGGGTCTCCATGATTGGAAGGTAATCAAGGATCAAACCCACATACCTTCACTAAGATGAAGAAACCCCAAAGAATTTTGTAGAAGAGTTGAGTTCTCAAGAACCAATGTTAAAATCTCCAAGAGTTCTTTAGTGGCAAGCTTATGAGAGGTTTTAAAATATGAAGAGTGATTTTGAATGTTTGAAATAGGTTATAGGTCTTTAGATGACTTTAGAATAGCATAGGAATTTCCAAAAGGCCAATATAAATAACCAAATTTATGAAAACACCATTAATGAATTGGAGGAAAAAAATTTACCGAAAGCCATTTGACTTGAGGGTAAACGGCTCATGTGGCACTCCATATTCCATGTGGAGTGCCCATGAAATGATACTTAGAAAATTTTTCGGGAAATTTTGATCTTGAAGTAACCCTTAGAATTTTTCGCACGACTCCACTAAACAGACATCTTTCACGAGCCGTGTGAAGCCACACGGTCTGTGTGGTGCTCTCGTCTTCCCAACCTTAGGAAAATTTCGCGATAAAGTTTAAGTTAATAAGTTGGTGACCACATACTTAGAATGTTTTCACTCTGCAAACTTCACGGAAGGACAAATGGGTCGTCTCACACCACATAACCCGTATGACTGGTCATGTGGCCTCCCGTAGCCCCAATGATGGGGTTTTCAAGTTTAGGCCACCGTACGGCTCCTCTGCACATCCCATGAAGTGTCACATAGCCCGTGTGGGGTGCCAGTGAGGTGTTCCTTAGCTTGCAACACCACCCCAAGGCTAACATGCAAGATTTAAGGCCAAGTATAGTCTTACTTGAGGCCATACGGCTCATGTGATCCCACATTGGCCATGTGGTCTCTCTTGAGACACACTTGGTACAAATCATTGCCCGAAACAAGATTTCTTAAGGTCCAATGATGTCATACAATATCTGGGTCATTACATCATCTCCCCTTTAGGAACGTTCATTCTCAATGTGCAAGAACAAGGCTTCAAAGGCTTGAGTTAGAATATTAAACTTTTAAAAACAAGATACCATGCATAGCCCGTCATTTGAAAATCACCAAGGCCATTAAATCTCATGTCAAAAAGGACTAAAATCATTCAAAATATCATAAAACCATTCTTAATGCACATGTAAGCATGTCATACCATAAGACAAGGAGGAAATAATTGGGACCAATGAGAAAAGGAAGAACCTAATACCTTAGGCTTGAGTAGATTGGAAAAGATGAGGATACCTCTTCATCATATCCACATGTTGGTTCCTCTAAAGCACTTTTACCGATGCCACATCCTTGTTACGAAGTCATTTCACTTGTATATCCTAGATCTCCACTGGCACCTCCTCATAAGACAAGTTCTCTTCAATCTCAATGCCCTCTAAAGGCACAATAGTGCTAGGATCACTAACTGTCTTTCTCAACATGGACACATGAAAGACCGGGTGAATAGAACTCAAATCAGGGGCTAATTCCACCTTATACGCCATATTCCTAGTCCACTCAATACCCTCATAAGGGCCTACAAACCGGGGATTTAGCTTCTTTTCCTTGCCAAAATACATCATGATGGATTCAAAAGTAGTCTTCGGGACCAAAAGTAGTCTTAGCCGGTAAGAAATGAGCCAATTTAGTCATCCGATCGACGATAACCTAAATGGAGTCAAATTGCTTCTGAGTCCTAGGAAACCCAACCACAAAGTCCATATTTATCTATTCCCACTTCCAAGTAAGAATCTCAATGTCTTGAGCCAACCCATCGGTCCTTTGATGCTCCACCTTCACTTGTTGACAATTTGGGCATTCAGATACGAACTTCGCTATGTCGCTCTTCATATCATGCCACTAATACACCTTCTTCAAATCCCAATACATTTTAGTGGACCCTAGGTGAATAGAACAATGAGAACTATGGGCTTCACTCATGATCACCTTTCTAAGATCATCCACATCCGGAACACAAAACTGATCTTGATACTGAAGTAAACCATCTTCCCCTTGGGAGAACACCTCAATATTCCTCTCGGTAACCAATTTCTTCAATTCAATCAAGGATGGATCTAAATCTTGCTTAGCCTTCATATCAGCAACCACTGAGGATTTGACCCCATTTAGGACATGTATACTACCATCATTGGAATCGGCCACTCTGATACCCAATCTAGCCAAAGATGAACATCCATTGCCAACTCCTTCTTCTCTCCTCAACATGAGCCACAGTTCTCATAGATAGTCCACTAAGAGCATCGGCTACCACATTTGCCTTGTTGGGGTGATATAGAATACTCAAGTCGTAATCCTTTAGGCATTCCAACCATCTCCTTTGTCTTAAGTTAAGGTCTCTTTGAGTGAATACATATTACAAGCTCTTATGAACAGTGAAAACATCAACATGCACCCTGTACAAATAGTATCTCCAAATTTTCAAAGCAAAAACCACCGCCGCTAACTCAAGGTCGTGAGTTGGGTAATTATGCTCATGCACCTTCAATAGCCTTGATGCATAAGCTATCACTTTACCATGTTACATAAGTACACAACCCAACCCAATTCTAGAAACATCATAATATACCACAAACCCATCCTAACCATTTGGTAGAGTCAAAAAGAGCCGATGTAAGTTGATCCTTCAAAGTTTGAAAACTCTTATCACACTCATCCGACTGCACAAACGTAGCCTTCTTTTGGGTCAACTTAGTTAAAGGAGATCCAATGGACGAGAACCCCTTAACGAATCTTCTATAATAACCTGCTAACCCAAGAAAACTTCGAATGTCTGAAGGAGTCAACGGTCTAGGCCAATTCTTAACCGCCTCGTTCTTCTTCGGATCCACCTTTATACCATCACCGGACACCACATGACCCATAAAAGCAACTTCACCCAACCAAAACTCACATTTGCTAAATTTGGTATACAACTTCCTCTCTCAAGGTTTGTAAAACCAACCTCAAATGATCCATATGTTCCTCTTCACTCTGAGAATAAATGAGAATATCATTCAATGAAGACAACCACAAAACTATCATGAAATGTCTTGAACACCTGATTCATAAGATCCATAAACATTGATGGAGCATTAGTTAGGCCAAACGACATCATCTTAAACTCAAAGTGCCTATATCTCGTATGAAAGATCATCTTGGGAATATCACATTCTCTAAACTTTAACTGATGATACCTGGAATGGAGGTCAATCTTCAAATAGTGAGTAGCCCCTTGAAGTTGGTCAAAAAAGTCATCTATCCTAGGCAATGGATACTTATTTTTAATGGTCACATTATTCAATTGCCTATAATGGATACATATCCGAAGAGATCCATCTTTCTTCCTTACAAACAACATCAGAGCAACCCATGGAGATATACTTGGCCAGATGAAACCCTTATCTAACAATTGATCCTTCATTTCTTTCAACTCAGCCGGTGTCATACAATAGGGAGGAATAGAGATAGTTTAAGTATCCGAAAGAAGATCTATGCCAAAGTCTACTTCCCTTTCAGGAGGAATACTGTGCAAGTCCTCGGGAAACACATCCGGAAAAATCATTCACTATCGGAATGGACTCAAGAATAGGTAATTCGTACTCAACATCCTTAACCCTCAATATGTGATATATATACACCCCTTGGAGATCATTTTTCGAGCTTTGAGGTAGGAAATAAACCGACTAATCCATCACAAGAATTATATCGAAATCATACATTTCAAGTTTCACAAGATCACACGGACATACCTTATGTAACACAGAAGCAGGACAACCATGATAGACCCTATGTGTAACAACAGATTTACCTACGAGAGTTTAAACCGAGTAAGGCTCCCTCAAAATCTCTAGGCTCATACAAAACTTTACAGCAAACAAAGGAGTCACAAAAGACAAGCTTACACCCAAATCAAGCAAAGAAAAAACATAAAATCAAAGACTTTTAACATACCAGTCACAATATCCGGAGGTTCTTTGACCTCCTGACGTGCATGAAGAGCATAGAATCTGTTGTTCCTCGGAGCAACACCTTGAAGAACTCTTGGCTGACCTTGTTCACCCTGATGCAACCTACCTTGACCCTTCGAAGGATTCTTGGGACAATTAGCAACTTTGTGATTCTTATCACCATACTTAAAACAAGCACCCGACATTCTCCAACAGTCACCCGTGTTGGGCACTGTATGAAGTATTTGAAATACAGGAAAGAAGTACCATTCAGGTAAGATTTCCAAAGGGGTTGCAGTGCTTCCCATACTTATCACACATAGGGTATCCCTATCTACTACCAACCGGTTCCCTAGGAGGAGGCACCCTAGCATTAGCAACCCGAGTACCTGAGCCTTGGCCCTGTTAAAAGCGACTAAAACCACGATCCCGAGAGCCAGAGAAACCACCATCAAAACGGGACCTCTTAGGATCATGCATTCTTCTCCCTTTGAGTTTCTCCCCTTCGATTTGTTCGGCATAAACCATAAGTCTAGAGATGTCCATATCCTGATTAGGCATGGTCGTACCACATTATTGTACAAGCAAGTTAGAGATATCGGAAATGAACTTGTGCATTCTTACACGAGGATTATCAACAAGTGTCAGAGCATACTTGGAGACCTTAGTAAACTTGAGGGTGTAATCCCTCACACTCATATTACCCTGCTTGAGGTTGATAAAATTGGTCATCTTGGCTTCCCTAAGCTCAAGTGGAAAGAAAAGATCTAGGAAAGCAAACTTGAACTCCTCCCAATTGACAGCATCACCACAAACCCTCTCTATAGACCACTGAGTATACCACACCTGTGCCACATCCTTCAACTAATAAGCAGCTAGTTCAGCCCTCTCCTCAGAAGTGACACCCATGACATTTAATACTTTGGAGAGCTCATCAATGAATTCCTGAGCATCCTCGTTAGCCTTAGGACCAAAGAACTCCAGAGGATTCATCTGGGTGACATCCCTCACTCTAGAAGTCGGAGTGGGATCCCGAGGCAGGTTGGCCTTCCTAGTCTGAGTAGTCACCACTTGGGAAAGCATAGCAAGGGCCGTACGAAATTCACCATTAAAGATAGGCTCATCCATAGGACCTTGAGGTGCTTAACCCTTATTAGCTGGGGCTGGTCTGGCATGTCTACCACGAGGCATCTTCTAAAACAGAGTAAGGATACTATTCAAGGTCAAGAGCTAATCCAACTCTTCACAGCATGACATAAGACTTGAAGAAGTTAGACAATTCCTAAAACATCTCCATAGCCTCCCACTTATAGGCATGGTGCACTTCACACCCATATATAGGACTCTAATTGATGCGGCATGTTGGACTCCGAGGATCATTTGCAAACCTAGGGCTCTGAGACTATCTTTGTCACGACCCAGACCTAGGGCCTAGATGTGACATAGCGAATGGGAACACGAGAGTCCCCATACAAGCCTCAAGATACCAAAACTCACATCATCAGTTCGGAAGCGCACACCAATAAAAACAGAGTACTATGTGATGGGGAAATAGGACTCACTCTATAGGGGCATTCTGGGACTTAAGATCTTTCCATCATAACATATAACAAGCCATCAATCACATAACCAACTCACATAATGATAATCAAGATGACCAACCACATCATAGACTTAAGTCATATCACATAGCATAAAATGTAAGGAGGTTTACAAGATGCCTAACAGTGCATCTATATAGAAGGGTCAGGGGCCAAGACATTCCCCAGGCTCACCTTCAATACATAAAGAAAAAAAAAGTAATAAAGGTAGATAGATGGTGGATCATCTTTGGAAGATAGAATTCACCACTACAAGTAAACTTGGAATCTGAGCTAAGCGTCAAAAGGTAGATGATCAAAGTCCTCGATCCCTATATGGTGAAATCGTGTAGGAAAGAGTATGTGTTAGTACATTTAAATGTACTAAGTATGTGGGATGCAATGCATGAACTTACTAAAAACCTACATATCAATGTTAGATGACAAGGGTACATATTATAGAAGGAGATATATATAACAAGTATAGTATAGCAATACGAAACCAAGGATCCATGAGGTGCAAATGATGCTCATATGTATAGTGGGGATGAGACCTTAACCAACATAAGTAAGACCAAACGAGATGCTATTTGGAATCTTTATGATTACCCCTCAATGGTAAAGAGGGGGTTTTCTTGCCAAGGTTAAACCATGCGACACCCTACAGGCCTCCCATTTCATATGAAGCAACCTTCCTTATGAGCCTCTCATTTTGGATAGGATTTTCATATCAAAGCATATCATATCATATCATTTCTCCTCCTTACAGGCAACCTCATTTCGGAGGCATCTTTCTTTACGAGCCTTTTTTTCAAAAAGGAAACCTATGCTAGGAACATAGTTCAAGGAATGGGTGAGGGCCCTTGGGGATAGTCCTAACTCCCCCAATCGATCGGTGCTAAGGCGTCATACCACAAGAATACTTATAATATATATAATTATACGTGCTTTCAAAAGACACAATTCTTGCCAAAACATTTCAATGCACAATTGGGCTTAAACGCCAAACATCTTTCATAATAGTTCATACTTAGGATCAAGTGCCAAAATTATACCTTCATAGTCATAATACTCATGCATAGGAATAACCCATTCATATACCAAAATGGTGCAAGCACCCAAAATTCTCAAAGAGCCATAATCAAAAGACATATATGTGGTCACATCTTGTCATAACCAATATCATATAAAATATCATATAACAAAAATTGGGCTTAACCCACTTCACAATCTCCATAATAATCCATGTAAATGGATGCATATTCTATGAAGAATGAGAGAATGACATGGGTAATTAAGGTTCAATCTAAAATCGATTACACAATATGAAATTCAAGTGAAAACATAACTAAATTCACATTTAAAATCATAATGTAATCACCCATGCATAAACAAGCCTTATAGTGAACTTGCATACTTGTAATGCCATAAACCCAAAGTAAATCCTCGTATAAAAGTTTACATCATCTTAAAATCATCAAATAAACACTACCCATGCATTTCTAAAATTTTAGGTACCATAATATTCAAAACATCGATTCAAAGTAAGCTAGAAAGTCGTAAAATTACTTGAAAATAGTTTGGGTCTCCTTGATTGGAAGGTAATAAAGGATCAAACCCACATACCTTCACTAAGATGAAGAAACCCGAAAGAATTTTGAAGAAGAGTTGAGTTCCCAAGCTCCAATGTTGAAATCTGTCACGCCCCAGGAGGGTACCCTAGGCGTAACTGACACTCGGAGACTATTGCTAGCCCCAAAGCGGACCACCTAGTCTCACCACCTTTGTTCAATTAGTTCATTTAGCGAAAGATAACAAAGAAATAACTATCTATTAGTGAGCTACATGATTATCACCATCACTATCAAAACATAAGTTGAGAATTTCGAAAAAAGAATGTCCGTATAAAGAAAGAAAGAGGGGAAAGAACCCTGACCTCAGCTATCATCAATCTATGCCTATGAAGTCTCTATAACTACTGTCTAAGATGGTACCATGACAGAACATGGATACCACAATCAAAGAAAATAAATCAAGATAAATGAATGATAAATATGTCCTACGAAAGCAAGGGAGGACTCACCAAGTCTCTATCTAGAAATCTGTGAACCTCTATGATTAGGCTGCTGAAGTCCTCTGTCTACAGAATCTGCATCACAAAATGATGGAACGCCAAAAGAGGCGTTAGTACATAGAATATATTGTATGTAAAATGGGCTAAAGTAAATAATATACAACATCAATAGCTCATCTATCACTCATCCTCAACTCAGAGCAAGAAACGGTCTCTATTACATCACTATCCATCAAGACCTCACACTATCACATCAATGTCAGTGTACTACCATTATGAAACCTATCTGGGAGTTTCTTTAACCAACAACCACTACCTCTAAGCTGGTGATGATACAACGAAGAGTTATCGTTGCCACATCTGTCCAGTACCTTGTCGGGTACAGGACGAGTCTATTCAGGATCCGAAAAGAAGTCTATCAAGCCCTCTGAGGGGCAAGGGAATCATTATCTTTCACGGTCCAATCCTCTCCTATGCTGGCCACATAGTTATGAGAGTGGGACTCACTCTTATCCATTTCGGTGCTAACACTCCTCCCAGGACTCAATATGCTCATAAGTCTTTCAAAACATCAAGAATTTTCATCACCTAACCCTTACGGACAAGAACACTCACCTCATCTCATCATCTATCAACTCAAAAAGTTGGATTATTTCTTCAAAACTAAGGTTCAACCTCACTCAGACTATAAGAACACTAATTCCATTTATTTCAACCATCAACACACTCATCTCAGGACTCAGACTCCAACAATCAACACATTCAGACAATCAAGGCTCTAAACATTACCCCTAAGTTCATTCTTGAAGTCTTTAGCAGAGAATTCATGTAGGGTAAATACATAACCACATAATAATGCACGAAAACATTAAATATAAAGCATGATGATCGTCAATTTACGATAATATATAAGAATTTAAGATAGATTTTCAAGATACCTTTCAAAAATTACAATTTAAGACTTCTCAACTATCAACTATCATCCTATTACATGTATTGGGGCACGTGGAAGAACATTTCCATGTTCTGGGTAGCCTTTACATACCTGGAATGAAGATTGTTCGAATCTTCAAGGAAATCTTGACCTGGACTAGAAACCCTCAACCCTTTCTTCTTCTCTTCTCTCAAAAAGTACGTTTAACTTGAGAAAAATATGGGTTTTGAACCCTCAATCGCTATGTTCTTATTCCTGAATGGGTCTTTTTCATCTTTTTAGGTTTATGCTCTACTCTGGGTAAAGATCCGCCCGATTTGGATTTGTACATATAGGACAAATGCTCTCATTACCATTTCTTTTTATATTTTTTTCAATACATTTTATACAAGTATTTATTAGAGTTGAGATAAATTTGCTTGATAACTAGGATCTCTTTACAAAGAAAAATATGAATAGCAATCATAGATATCTTACCAATCCAACTAGATTTTTTCTAAACGGAGCCTGGATACTTCATTTTTTTAGTCCAACCAAGTCAACCTTAAATTATTCTATTTGAATTATTCTAATTGGTAATAGTGATATGAATCCCCTTAAAAATGGATCTAATTGAACTTCATGCTCCAAATTTTGGATGATTCAATTTATCTTTCTTGGGCGAAAAGGGAGATATCTCGAGCAGGGGAGAGAATGGGGAAATACCATATGACCCAATATATAAGACAAGTCACACTATATGTCAGTCCAAAGTCAACGTCGAAGTCCACACCTCTTTATTTTAACTTTTGGAATACCAATAGGCATTAAATGAAAGAAAGAATTAAATACTATATTTCATTTTGAGGTGGAATCGTAATAATTTTTTTATTCTCTTTATAATATTCATATTGGTTTTTATCATATTTATTTTATCCGTAGATTTTAAAAATTTATAAAGAAAGATAGAATGAATAAAGTCATATTATTACGAATATATTTTTCGAATGATATATAAGTATGTATGGACTCATTCACTCATAGAAAATGGGATCAACTCCCCCATTGCGTATTGGTACTTATTGAGTATAGAATAAATTTGCTTCTCTTTGTTCCTACGAATAGAATTGTTCCATTATTACCAACAAAATAGAAACTCTTGTTCAGAAATAATCGACTCAACAAGAGTGGTCCATAGGATTGGCGAATTATTAGGCCGAGCTGGATTTGAACCAGAAGAGAAAAAAGAAGACTATGCGTTTGCCATATGAATACTAAGTAATAATAACATGGCACTTCGAATTTGATATGAGAAATTTTTGGTATTATTTTTTTTTTCAAAATATTAGATTCTGTATCGAGAGTAGTATGAGATAAGTGGTACTTTCGATTTTCTCTTATCTATCGGGAGTTCAGTTCAGCATCACAAACTTTTTTGGTTTCATGTTGGAGAGTTCTTAACAATATTTATTTTATGAAAGAGTACGAAAAAAATATTTTTTTCCTTGATGCGCCTTTCTTAATTGCCTCCACGTCGGGCAAATTTGGCTAATTAATGTGTGTATTTGCGATAATCTCATTTCTTTCGACGGAGAAGGGGTTCCACCTTCTATTTCTGCATCTAGGATTCGACTTGTATCATGGATACTAATAGGAATTCAAACACTAAGACATATTTTAAGTCTTAAAAATGGGTTGGGAATACCCAAAATACCCTTCTCATAATTAAAAGAAAAAATTTTTAAACTGATGTACTAATCCATGATGCGCCAGGGGCGTGGACTAGTACATTTTCTCCATTTTTCTGAAATTTCAATTCTCGTCAAAAAAAATTTTAAAAAAGAGAAGTGTTGTTCTGTGCCCCCTCCACGTCACGCCAAGGGCATAGATAGACATTATTTCTCCATTAATTAGCGAAAATTATTTTCTGACCCGATTGCTTTTAAATCGGGTCGAGATCATTTTCTGGCTCAATTTTTCGAACGAATTAGAAATTCAGTCTCAGATTTCCAATCGGAGCTTTGGAAGACACATTGTGCGCATGATTATATTTTAAGGGCATTTCAAAAATTTTACGGGGTGTCACATCATCTCCCCCTTGGGATCATCATCCTTGAATGATGAGTAAATGTCGAATAGAGGTATGGTTAACCTAAAAAAATCATCTCATTCCTCACTCGGGAACTCGAACTCTCAACTATCCATCGGCTATCGATCTCTGTCTTAGACTCGAGAATAGAATTAGATAAATGCATCAACTCAATGAATGGATACATTCAATAGCGTTAAGGATAAGGACATTTACCTTCAACATTGTCATCATTTGGCACGAATAGGTGTGGGTATTTGAGTTTTATCGCTTCCTCAGCTTCCCATGTAGCTTTGTCAACAAATTGGTTCCTCCATAGGACTTTAACAAAGGGTATCTCTTTATTCCTCAGCTTACAAACTTGTCGATTAAGGATCTAGATTGGAAATTCTTCATAAGATAGACTATCCTTCACTCCCATACTCTCAACAGGAATTACTAAGGCCGGATCTCCCAAACAATTCTTTAACATTGACTCATGGAACACCAGGTGAACTCCATCTAGCTCGGAAGGCAAGTTTAGCTCATAAGCAACTTTCCTGATTCTTCTTACAATCTAGTATGGTCTGATATAACATCAACTCAACATCCCCTTCTCACCAAACCTCATGACACCTTTCATGGGTGACACCTTCAAGTACACCCAATCATCAACCTCAAACTCCAAGTCTCTTCTTCTCATGTCAGTGTAAGACTTTTGACGACTCTGTGTTGTCTTCAACCTCTCTATGATTACCTTCACATTCTCCATGGACTAGTGTACAAGGTCAGGTCTGATCAATTTAGCTTCACCGACCTTAAACCAGCCAATGGGTGATCTATATCTCCTTTTGTATAGGGCCTCATAGGGGGCTATCTGAATGCTGGCATGGTAGCTATTGTTTTATTCAAACTCAATCAGTGGTAGATGGTCATCCTGATTCCCTTTGAAGTTGATGACACATGCTCTCAACATAGCCTCTAAGGTCTGAATAGTGTGCTCTGCCTGTCCATCTGTCTGAGGGTAAAAAGTTGTGCTCAAATTCACCTTCATACCCAAACCCCCTGGAAAGATCTCCAAAATTGAGAGTTGAATTAAGCTTCTCTGTCTAAGATGATAGACAAGGGAACCCTATGCCACCTCACAATCTCTCGAATGTATAGTCGGGCATACTCCTCAGTTGTATTAGTTGTCTTGGCTGTCAAAAAATAGGCTAATTTAGTCATCCTGTCCACGAACACCATATTGAATCATGCTGCTTTCTGGATCTTGGTAAGCTGGTAATGAAATCCATATTGATCACCTCCCACTTCCACTCAGGAATTTCAAAGTTCTAAGCTAAACCACACAGTATAAGTTGCTCAACCTTAACCTGTTGACAATTACGGCACTTAGAGACAAACTCAGCAATGTCTTTCTTCATCCCATTCCATCAATAGACTTCTCTCAAGTCGTGGTACATCTTAGTGAAACCAGGGTGAATAGAATATCTGGAGCTATGAGCTTCGACCGTGATTCTGTCCCGAACACCATCAACATCGGGAACACATAATCTACCCTGGTATCTCAACACCTCATCTCCCCCTTTGGAGAAAACCATCACTTTTTGTTTGTGAACCGTTTCTTTCAATTAGAATAAAACGGGGTCTTGGTCTTGCTTTTTCTTGACTTCTAATACCAAGGATGAAGCAGACCCATTCTAAACATTGATCCCACCTTTGTTATTAAGTTGCAATCCTAGTCAAGCCAATCTTTGCACTTCCTTAGCTAGTTCTCTCCTTCTTTCCTCCACATGGGCTCTACCTATAGACATCCTGCTAAGAGCATCAACAGTAATGTTAGCCTTACCTGGATGGTAAAGAATGCTCATGTCATAATCTTTGAGAAACTCCAGCCATATCCTCTGTTGCAGGTTGAGCTCTTTCTGGCTAAATAGGTACTGCAAGCTCTTGTGGTCAGTAAACACGTCCATATGCACTCGATACAAATAGTGACACCAAATCTTGAGTGCGAATACCACCGCTGCCAAATCAAGATCATGAGTCGAATAATTCTTCACATGGATCTTAAGCTGTCTTGACGCATATGCTATCACCTTCCCTGTCTGCATAAGTACACAGCCCAATCCATCTCGAGATACATCACAATATATCACGAAGTCCCCCGTCCCATCTGGCAAGATCAACATTGGTGCCATAGTCAATCTAGTCTTCAACTTTTGAAAACTCTTTTCACATGCCTCAGACCACTAAAACTTGGCCATATTCTGAGTTAACTTAGTCAATAGGGATGACAGAGAAGAGAAGCCTTTAACAAATCTGCGATAGTAGCCTGCTAAAACCAAGAAGCTCCTTATTTCTGTTGGAGAAGTCAGTCTTAGGAAGTTCTTAACCGCTTCAATTTCTTAGTATCTACCCGAATACCATCTCCTGAAACAACATGTCCAAGAAAGCCACAGGCTTGAGCAAAAACTCACACTTTGAGAATTTCGCATACAACTCATGGTCTTTGAGCATTTGTAAAACCACTCTAAGGTGATTAGCATGCTCCTCCTCATCCTTCCAATATACCAGAATGTCATCAATAAACATGATCACGAACATATCAAGATATAGTCTGAATACCCTGTTCATCAAGTCCATGAAAGCTGCATAAATTTGTCAACCCGAAGGACATGACCAAGAAATCAAAGTGGCCATACCTTGTCCTAAAAGCTGTCTTTGGGATATCACTTTCCCTCACCTTCATCTGATGAAAACCCGATTTGAGGTCTATCTTGGAGAAACAAGTAGCACTCTAAAGCTGGTCAAATAGATCATCTATCCTGGGGAGTAGGATACTTATTCTTTATGGTAACCATGTTCAGTTGTCGGTAGTCTATACACATTCTGAGGGACCCATCTTTCTTACACATGAATAGGACTGGAGTACCCCAAGGTAAGACACTAGGCCTTATGAAACCTTTCTCTATCATGTCTTTCAATTGTTCTTTCAATTCTTTCAACTCTGCGGGGGCCATTCTATAAGGTGAATTGAAATGGGTTTGGTCTCGGGAAGGACATTAATCCCAAAATCAATCTCCCTATCAGGAGGGACTCCGGGAAGATCATCAAGAAACACCTCAGGAAACTCATTCACAATCGGGACTTTCTCAAGAGTAGAAAATTCAATATCATCAGGCTTAACTCGCACGAGGTGGTAAATACAACCCTTGGATTTCAACTTTCTTGCTCTAAGATAAGAGATAAATTTGCCCTTAGGGGCAACAAAACTCCCTTTCCACTCTAGGACAAGCTCATTAGGGAATTGAAACTTAACAATCCAAGTTCTACAGTTGAAAAAAGCATAACAGGCATGGAGCCAATCAATGCCCATTATTACATCAAAATCAACCATCTCTAACTCTACCAAGTCAGCTAAGGTGTCTCTATGATAAATAGACACGACATAATGCCTGTAAACTCTCTTAGCTAAGATAGACTCACCAGTAGGAGTAGAAATAGCAAAAGGTTCAATTAAACACTATGGAAGAATCCCAAACTTATTAGCTATATAAAGGGTTACAAAATACAAGGTCGCACTCGGATCCACTAATGCATAACAATCAAAGGTAAAGACTCGAAGCATACCCATGACAATATCTGGTGCAGCTTCCTGATCATGTCAGTTACCCATAGCATAAAGGCAGTTCATCCTTCCCTTGTACTAGTAGCAGTGCCCCTATGCCGATTGCGCACTGGAGGGGCTGCGGATGACTGTGGTCTGCTGCTCCCCTCACCTCGTCTCCTCTTTGGGCATTCATAAATGAAGTGACTAGCTTGTCCACATGAATAACGAACATCTCTTCCCACATGGTACTCACCTAGATGAAGATTATTGCACTTGCCACACGGTCGCTTTCCTCTCGTGCCTTAACCTTAGCTCACATTGGCCTGAGACAGAGCACCCGGAGCCTTAAAATTCTGATAACCATGTGATTTCTTGTCATAGTTATTTGGATGCATGGGCGCACTTGCTACAGACGGTGTAGGATGGGATGATCTCCTCTGAAAGTAGGATTTTCACCCTTATTTTGTCTCTGCGGGCTAGGCTCATGTCCCGCTGACTTCGCTTTTCTGTTTGTCTACTCTTCTCTATCTTTCTTCTTGTCCTCCTCTGTCTGCTATGCATAAATTCAGGAGATGTCCATGCCCGAAATCAGTAAAGTTGCCTTATATTCTTTTTGCAGATGTCTGCCCAGACCAGACATAAACTTTCTCATCCTCGCCCTTATGTCTTGCACCATCTCTAGAGAATACCTTGACAGCTTAATAAACTTAAGGCTATACTCTTTCACGCTCATCCCTCCCTGCTTCAGATTCACGAACTCTTCCACCTTCGCCACCCTCAACTCTTAAGGAAAGAAGTGGTCCAGAAAGGCGGTCTCAAACTCCTCCCATGCTGCAGGCTCCGTATTCTCACCTCAACTTTCCTCCCACTAATTGTACCATACATTAGGAACATTCTTTGGTTGTTAGAAGGTAAGCTCAACTCTCTTAATCTTATCAGCATACATCGCCTTTAGAACCTTATACATCTCATCAATGAAGTTCGGTAGGTCCTCTTCTACTTTTGATCTCATATATACTGGCAGGTTCATCCTCAAGAAGTCTCTAAGTATGGTGGCAGCTGATGGCTCCTGTGAGCTAGAATTAGGAGCTTGAGGACCTTGGTTATTATCCTGGGAGGCCACCAACCGAGTCAGCATAGTGATGGCTCCCCTAAACTCTACCTCAATAGTGGGAGCTAGTTGGTGCTGAGCAGGGGGCGCCTGTGGGACCTCAGCAATCCTAGTAGGACTCCTCGTCTCTTTGTCTCCGTCTGAACTAGGGCCTCAAGTTGGGCGTTCTCGGTAGTTGGGGCTGCAACATCACTTTAAGTGGTTGTTCTCTTCAATGACATTTTCTATAAACGAATCACGCATGAGTTAAACTGAGATTTCCATAGAATTAAACTCTATCGCATGAATTCAGATCATAAAAAAAAAGGTAACTCTTCCTAATGTCCTATAGCCTCCTGCTTACGAAGTGTGGTGCACAACACACCCATAAGTAAGACTCTACTAGACATGGCTTCATAGACTCCCTAGGACACTCGAACTCTGGGCTCTGATACCATGTTTGTCATGCTCCGAGAAGGTACCCTAGTCGTAACTGGCACTTAGAACTATTGCTAGCCCCCAAGTGGACCACCTAGTCTCATCGCCTTTGTTCAATCAATTTATTTAATGGAAGATAACAAAGAAATAACTATCTATTAGTGAGCTACATGACTATCACCATCACTATCAAAACATAAGCTAAGAATTTCGAAAAAAACAACCTCCATATAAAGAAAGAAAGAGGGGAAAGAACCCCAACCTCAGCTATCATCAATCTATGCCTATGAAGCCTCTGTAACTACTACCTAAGATGATTCCATGACAGGCCATGGCTACCACAATCAAAGAAAATAAATCAAGATAAATGAATGATAAATTTGTCCTCCAAAAGCAAGGGAGGACTCACCAAGTCTCTATCTGGAAATCCGTGAACCTCAACGATTAGGCTACTAAAGTCCTCTATCTACAAAATCTGCATCATAAAATGATGAAACACCAAAAGGGTCGTTAGTATATGGAATGTACTATATGTAAAATGGGCTAAAGTAAACAATATACAACATCAATAGCTCATACTCAACTCAATGCAAGAAACAGTCTCTATCACATCACTATCCATCAAGACCTCACACTATCACATCAACGTCAGAGTACTACCATCATGAAAACTATCTGAGAGTTTCTATAACTGACTAGCACCGTCTAAGAGTCGGTGATGATACAACGAAGAGATGTCATTGCCACATCTATCCAGTACCTTGTCGGGGTATGGGACAAGTCTATCGGGGATCCCAAAAGAAGTCTATCAAGGCCTCTGCAGGGCAAGGGAATCATCTGGTTTCACAGGACAATCCTCTCCTATGTCTTTTGTAACCATATATGTAGCTATGAAGTTTGGGGTCAACCCAGAGTGTCTTCTTGAGCCTTTCAGCATTTCTACTCCTGCTGGAGAGTCTATTTTAGCCCAAAGAATCTATATGGGCTGTCCAATCTCTATTTATCATAAGACTATTGTAGCTGATTTGGTGGAGTTAGATATGGTAGAGTTTGATGTCATCCTAGGCATGGATTGGCTTCATGTTGGGTATGCCTCCATAGATTGCAGAACCAGAATAGTCAAATTTCAGTTTCCTAACGAACCAGTCTTAGAGTGGAGGTGTAGCTCTGTCATTCCTAAAGCCAGTTTGTATCATATCTCAAAGATAGAAAGTTAATCTCTAAGGGGTGTATATATCACCTAGTTAGAGTTCAGATTCTCGTGCTGAGACACCAGCTTTGCAGTCTGTTCCCGTTGTGAATGAGTTCCCAGAAGTCTTCCTGAGGATCTTCTCGGAGTCCCTCCTAATAGGGAGATAGACTTTAGGATAGACACTCTTCCATATATTCAACCCATACCTATTTCTCCATACTGTATGTCTCCTTTGGAGCTAAAAGAGTTAAAGTTGCAGCTGAAAGATCTTTTAGATAAGGGTTTCATTAGACCAAGTGTCTCACCATGGGGTGCTCCAATTCTCTTCGTGCGTGAAAAGGATGGTTCTCTTCGGATGTGCATAGATTATCGTCAGTTGAACAAGATCACCATTAAGAACAAGTATCCTCTT